>JAXCGZ010016982.1:435000-530484 GCA_037179515.1 Halocaridina rubra
ACATCATGGCACAGCCAGTACATGCAAGCATTTCTCCCGTCGACCTGTCATGTACTTGTGAAAGTTGTATTTGGAGTTAAGAATATACATTCACGATGCAACTGCGAAATTAACGATACTGTTATTTATGAAAAAGTTTAGGACATCAGGGGACTCGAACTGGCATCACAAGCCACAAAATTATGCCACCATAACCAACTGAGCCTCTACGGAGGACCAAGATCTATAGCTTGCCATGAGAGTTCAAGTTTCCTGATGTCCTGAATTTGTTTTTCTCGTATCTAATTGTATTGTTAATAACATGGTTTTATTGTGAATATGTACACTTAACTCCACACACAACTTAAAAAAGTTCATTAAAGGTCAATGGGTGATATACTTAGATGCATTGTTTATGCCATTATATAATGATTTTTGTTTGCTGTAATGGCTCACTTAGTTAAGGCAGAATGACTTTGTAGCTTTAGATGAGAGTTCGAGTCCCCTGATGTCCTAAGAATATTCATGGCTAGAATATATATATATATATATATATATATATATATATATATATATATATATATATATATATATATATATATATATATATATATATATATATATATATATACATATATATATACGTACATGCATACACAGAGGTTCCTCGGTTTACGATGTCCTCGACTTACTATGTGTTGTGGTTACGATGCATCTCCCATTAATTATATTACTTCGTTTTTTATCATTTTTGGCCTGTGACATGTCTCCCAAGCGTAGAGCAGATTCTTCTGATGGCAGTTCTTTGAATAAAAGGAAAGCCATTACCATGGAAGAGAAATTTGAGGTAGTGAACGCTCAGAAAAGGGAGAAACTTTACTATTCCATTAGCATAAATGGGTGACATAGCTGTTTATTTACGCGTGTTCTGACTTAAACAGAAAGTCAGGTTACGACATGTCTTGAGGAATGGAACTGTTACGTAAGTCGAGGACCCCTTACAATATATATATATATATATATATATATATATATATATATATATATATATATATATATATATATATATATATACTGAAGCCTTTGTATATATATATATATATATATATATATATATATATATATATATATATATATATATATATATATATATATATATGAGGCATCATTATGTAAATAATATTGCTTTTTGAAATATTGGTAAAATAAAGTACATATTTCTTACACAAGGAATTTGTGGGCCAATCACAGAATAGGCACTTAATGTCAATTTTAGATGCTTTATCTGGGATTGAGGCAAAAAGCATATTAATCGGCCTTTTACCTCAATCCCATATAAAGCCCTAAAGTACCTCTCTATTGGGATTAACTTGCCTTTTACCTCATTCCCATATTGAGCACCTAAAATTATATCAGTGGCTTAATCTGTGATTGATTCGGAATTTTTGTATATACTTAATGAACAAAACATTCCAGTAATCTTTGTTCTTTTCCTTTTTTTTCAAGTTATGCCATGGACCAGAAGTAAGTTGAAAATAGTAGTTAATTGTTGCCTGGTGTTGAGTTCAACTCATATTTTCCGCAATTTACAATCAGATTTCCTTATAAATTGTATTGGTTCTTACCAACTTGAAGAAGAGACTCATAAAATATAACATGTGTTTATCATTATTTCAGCCAGCAAGTTATACAAGATAGTGAATGCACCTTTTTATAAAGATTATTCAACCTCGTTTCTCTAGTCTTTTGGGGGCGCTTACACACCAAAGTGGCACGTCGCACGTGGCATGCCACGTGGCGCACCAGTTGAATACGAACATCCGTAAATATATGAAACCTTTCACACAGAAGTGGCGACACATGTCCCATATGCCACGTGTCACGCCACTTCTGTGTAAAAGGTTTCATATATTTCCGGATGTTCGTTTTCAATTGGCGTGCCACGTGGCATGCCCCGTGCAACGTGCCACTTTGGCGTGAAAACGGCCTAAGTCCCGTTTTAGTAGAAAATGTTCAAATAATAGTGCAAAATTTATCAAAACGGATTAATAAGATAATATCCTGATATCCTGTTTAAAAACTCACTATTGCCTCTATAATGATTGCTGAGTAACTTTTGTTTGTTATGCTATTTTTTACCTAATTTCAACTAATAATCATCAAGACTACTTAATAATATTAATAATTTCACTTACTGTTTTTTTATTATATATATTTATCTGCGTAAACTAGGCAGGGTATCACTGGTCACAACCACAACAAGATAGAAAAAAATAATAAAATAATATATATATATATATATATATATATATATATATATATATATATATATATATATATATATATATATATATATATATATATATATATATATATATATATATATATATATATATATAATATATATATATATATATATATATATATATATATATATATATATATATATATATATATATATATATATATATATATATATATATATATATATATATATATATATATATATACTTTAAATTACAATTCTAAATATTTTATTTTATTCATTGTAGGACCAAGCATCTTGTTTTATCTAATTGTTTTAATTTTAAATATGAATAATAGGTAATGTCTCCATATTGAATAAAATGATGGGTCTTTATTTGATCTAGTGATCAGTCATTATTCTTGATGTCAAAATCAGAGTATTATTCACTGTGAATGACCCTGAGAGGTTGTAGTTGCCTGCTACGTCAGACTGATAATCTTTTAACTTTAAACGTTCTTTAATTTTTTGTGAATGTTGGTGATTTGTGTAAATTGTTTTCTCCTTATTAATTGGCCTTTTATCAATAATATTTATTAACAGAGTGTCCACGCAAAACCAAAGAGCCTTGACACCAACACCTGCTCGACCTGACAGTTCCTCAACATCTGATCGCAGTTATGACACAGAGAGCTGCCTGTCGGAGAAGGGCGGAGGTGCTGCCAAACATGGCGCCCGACCCGCCCTGGCTGTCAAACTCAAAGATGGAGATGGGGTCTCTAACTCAGGAGAATTCGGTACGTTTCAATAATTTCAGTTAACATGAAATGTTCTGTTGGTTACCTCTTCTAAACTTTGGTCGACCTACCTACTTTAACCAATTGCTTTTGGTATATTCTAACAATTATCACTAAATAAAAGCGTTACTGCTTGACAATTTTGATTCTCAATGAAATTTTTCATTGAAGTAAACTTAATTGTGATCTAACCTGATTTTGCTTTATTCGATGAAGAGAGCTTACCTTCTGGCCACTGAATTTTTTACTTCAAAGACAATTAAAGCAAGGAAGGATGTAGAGTAAAATTTCATTTAAGAAAAGATGCGAACAAGAGTGTTAGGTTGAGAGAACTTTTTTTTTCTCACCATACGCCTGTCAGTCGGCTGACCATGTATGTGGTCAGCCATGCGTTGCTTGAGCAAAGAGGTTGTCTTCCAGTGTCTTGCTAGGACTATTCTGGAAACCCTCCCCATTTATCCGGGCTTGGGACCGGCACTGAGCTAAGCTGGCCTGCTTAACCCAGTGGATTTTAATTTAAGCAAGCTTAATTATAAGACATTATATATCTGAACTCAAACATAAAATTGTACCTAAACCAACTGGTTTATCTGACTAACAATCGAAGTTAGTGATTTCTGTCTGTATATGTTCGTATATTATGAAGACAAAATGAGAGAAGACAAACTATTATGTAAGGCAAATGAATCTGTAAGTGGACATAAGAAAAACATAAAAAAGCCATGGAGAAAACTATCCTATTTATAAAGGTTAATCCCTAGCTTCCAGGTTATGCAGGATAGCTATGATTCTGTGCAGTAGGCGCTGAACCATTACAGGCTAGACTATTGTGTCAGGACAAAGAGCAAAAATGAAGTTATGAAAGTTTTTCACAAGCATTTCACTGTAGATTCGTCCTTAATAGAATGATCATTTAGTGACTGATGTATGTGCGTATGTCTGTAGGTGGGTTTTCTTTTCTGTCTGCAAAAATTCCCTGAAAAAAAGGATGTTTGATAGAAGAAGAAAAATGAATATATGCAACAAATACACTGATATATATATATATATATATATATATATATATATATATATATATATATATATATATATATATATATATATATATATATATATATATATATATATATATATATATATATATATATATATATATATATATATATATATATATATATATATATATATATATATTTAATATATATTCATCTATATATGTCCGCTTGGCCAACCTTACCAGTGGAATACATTTTGCGTAGATCTATTTGACTCTTCGTTGCGGAAACTTTGAATTTGAATATCTAATATATAGTCCTAACAGAAACGCCACGCCAAGGCACCTAAGCTTTACATAATAAAGTAGAAGCAATGGTAATAGAAATATATATATATATATATATATATATATATATATATATATATATATATATATATATATATATATATATATATATATATATATATATATATTTCTGTCTATCTTTCAAGCGCTTCTTGTTCTGAATTTTTCATAATATACCAAAATAATTGTGTGTGTGTGTGTGTAAACAAAGACGTGGATAAATAGCTGTAATAATTACATATTTATTGATGTAATATTTGTTTTCTAAAATTTGCTTATTTGACAACAAAGATACAATTAATTATATATATTATTGAAGTAAGAATATTTAAATGTGGGAATATGTTAAATTACGTAATCTTTTTTTAACATATGTTAAGCTGATCCTACCAAGAAACTGTCACACGATTATGTTAGCGCCCTTGTGGTGGGAGGCTTCGGGAATGAATGGAGGAGTGAATAAACTGGAGAGCAACGCGTTAATCCAGATTTATACGTTGCCTGACTGAATGACAGCACTCATACACTAGTACTGAGAGAGAATGAAAGAGAGAGGGACACTCCTACGGAATGTTGTTAAAAATATAGTCAGTTTCAAGACCCAACCGTTAAAGTTAATTATGAGAGGTCATATTTAACATTTAGAGTTGTATTTGAAGATACGATTGAGAAAAAATGCTGGAAATGGGAGGCAAATATGTAGAAAATGAGAGATTTACAAAGAAAATCAAGAAGTCGGGCCCAGCGCCATCATCGTAACATTGCATAATTGATGTAGTCAGAGAGGAATCTATAGTGACGCGTCTGGTAGTGCTCAGCATTCTTTCGGATAACAAGTACACTAAGTCCGTATAGCAGCTTATTGTCATTTTATTACTGAATGACACAGTTTTTGAACCAAATGATTAGTACTGACGAAGAGAGCGTAATTTTATCGATGGTAAATGAGAAAATGAGTGAAAAAGGTTCGACCTTTATTTTTACTTAAGCTGTGCCTCGAGACATCTTCAGCACGATAGTATGGGTTCATTGACAAAAGCTCTGTGTACATTTCAGCAAAACTGGAAACCCGAAAAGTATAAAAACCCGTAAAAGTCATTTATATGCATATGGTTCTCTTTATTAGTGATGAATCAGATATCAAATAAAGCAGAAATATTACATTCTCTCAAAACAAAATTCACATATTTTTTTTTCTACTTCTTCCATCTTATTTGAGTGTAACTTGAGTGTTCTTCTGCGTTGGTAATTACTGAATAACAACAGCGATGAGTATACTATAGACAGTCTGCTTTCATGATTTGCTGAAATATGAGTAAATATATCAAAGTAAATAGATATGTTCTTATCACAAGTATCGTGCAACTCAGAGCCTATTGATTTTGGAATTACGTATATACCAAAGTGTGTGACTCATAGATAGATAGAAATGTTTGAATGAATACTACGCAATCCATCGCCATTTGTCATTGTCAAAATTAGCGAGGTTTTGGAATACTATATAACTTGGCAACTAAGCTTCGAAGACTCGAGGTGTTGATATTGGGAAATTCTCGCTGAAACTGAGACAGGATCCTCTGTCTAGTATAATGTTGCATTACGGGTTGCCAGTATCGAACAATGGCAGTGTTACCATGACGAGCCGTAGAACTGTTGCCATACCTGAATTATGACATAATATTTGAAGTGTTTCACCGAGAAAAGAAACCGCTTGGAAAACTCGAAAAATGCTATCTATGACGAGGGCAAAGCTTGAAGAGAAAAATCTAAGAGCCTAATTCTTAATTATTAGAAGAGTTCAATCATTGTTTTTCATAACACAGACCGAATGTGATTATTCTAAAAAAAAATGATCAAGTAGTTTTGGAGGAAGAATCAAAAGTAGCTCTCTCTCTCTCTCTCTCTCTCTCTCTCTCTCTCTCTCTCTCTCTCTCTCTCTCTCTCTCTCTCTCTCTCTCTCTCGTAGAACCGTAAAATATGTGTATGTATACACAAGATATGACCGATAGTGGTATATATTTACGGACTAAGATATACTAAGCTACTAAAAATTGATCCTTGAGGAGACGCGGTCCAGACTCAGGAACCAAAAGTAGCCTAATGTTACCAAATGAAACTCAAGGCAAATTATGAATCAATAACTTGTAAACTCCCGACGCTTAAAATGAATTCAGAATATAAAACTGAATCCAGGACCAATTAGATCCTGATAATGACACTTCCATTAAGGGTATTTAAATAAGAGAGTCTGGAATCGCAACATATCTCCTTTCAAAATAGACACAAAAGTGATTCTTTAAATAAGTACAACGGATCCCAGTACAGGAATTGGATCCTAAATTGATCCTTGCTCATTTATAATGGAATTAAACGTTTAACAAGCACTAAAGTGCTCCATGCACCTTGATAAAATATCCTGGTGTATGCAGAATAGAACAAAGAAACCCCTTTCATTAACATAGATTTACAAACCATACTTTGTATGTTGAGAGTAGTCACCGTGGCTCAAGCGGTGGCGTCCTCGACTCTGAGGCGTCAGGTCGAGGGTTCGTGCCCCGTCACGGTCTGAGGTTGGCAAGGGCATGCACTCAGGGTAACGATTACATCTGCCAAAACAAGTCCTTCTCAACAAGGCAACCGTCCTAGCCCTTGATAGAAAAGGGAGTCTGTGACGTAAAACCGGAACATTCTTTGTATGTTGAGTTACAAAATGCCTTCTTTAGACGACCTGGATCTCCTTGCGTTCCTTAATTTTATCCGTCGACGGCGTCGTCCCCGAGTCAGGAGGTCATTGTGTCTTGGCCTGCAAGGACCTTCATTGCTCCTTGTGACAATGGCCAAGTCTATTGGGACTGTGGGTAAGGTTTTATTTACACAGCTGTTGCTATTGCACATTATTCATTTGTAGGAATCTTTAAATACAATTAAATAGAAGTCATATGGCATATTGTAGAGTATCTTTTTTAAAGTATATGATGAATATTAACGATAACAACGATGATAAATTTACAGGATTATATGACTCTCTCTCTCTCTCTCTCTCCTCTCTCTCTCTCTCTCTCTCTCTCTCTCTCTCTCTCTCTCTCTCTCTCTCTCTCTCTCTCTCTATATATATATATATATATATATATATATATATATATATATATATATATATCTTTTGGTTTGATAGTATTTTAAGCACGTTAGGCATCGTATTCCAGTGAGCGTCTCTTCTTACTGGGCTTTTGAATGAATTCCATCATAATTTTAAACAATTGTTCTTGAAAAACACTTCATCAGGAAAAAAAATGACAATATCATTAGAGTTTTGAGGTATACAGGTAATATGACTTCGCACAATTAATTAATATTCCTCATAATGAATCGAAGAATGAATTTAGGTCTTCCATACTTGATTACGATTTTTACTGATTTACTGAACACACTCCTGGAATATAGAAGCAGTGTCCCTTTTTTTATTAGCCATAGAAGTGCATATTATTAAAAATACATGTCTTTTTTTAGGACAGTGTCTGTGTCTATATCTAGGACGCAAAATAGGACGAGAATAATGGAGTAAAAGTTAAAAATGTAGTTAGTAAAAAATCGGTATTGAAAATGAAAGCTGATCTGGGATGAGGATTAAACAAAATCTCGTGTGTGTATATTTTTGAGTTAGACTCTGGTCTCCTTATACAGGGGCAGGCAAAGCGGCAGACAGTGGCGAACCCCTCACCCGTTGGAGACAGGCGACTTATTCCATCATTTTTATGCTCAGAAAACCAGCCTTCCTTCCCCTGCACGTCCAGCACGCATTCACATGTAGGCAGAGCTTTCAGTCCCTTGTGAGGCACGTACTCTGTGGTACACGCACCATCACCCTGGCAGTATCTCTCTCTCTCTCTCTCTCTCTCTCTCTCTCTCTCTCTCTCTCTCTCTCTCTCTCACCCTGTGTTTTATGCTGCAATTGCTGTGAGCTTATTAGCTTTTCTTCGTCCTTATTATGCCTAAAACTCTTTTTTTTACTAGAAATAATATGCATTAGATGAGAAGTAGAGGAACTTTACTACTTCTGAGCAAAAATAAAGAGTATGCTTAAGTCACTCGCTTCGTTGGTAAACCACTTTCACATTTCATCTCACACACACACACTTCGAGTTGCGCACGCAATAGTTTTACAAATGTCTCTTGTCACTGTATTTTCTTATACTAGCCGCCGCCCACGCTTAATGGTTTGACCTTTTATAATGTAGATGAACCTTTTAGGGCCATTCGCATTTTGTCAATTTTGTTGTTGTTGCTAATCTTTGATATGTAAAAAATATTTCTGACGTTATTAAGGTATGAATACAGGGTAATGACTTTTATTCTGCATTTATTTGTTCAGTACTGTATATTACCTTATAATCCAGCAGACTTTTTCGTTTTCAGAATATATGACTTTACCCTTTTTATAACAATAAAGGAAATGTTCAACTCGTCGGAATAAAATATAAACAAGGGGGGTTAATTTTCAATATTGGGATCCTGTAACAGAATATCTCTCTCTCTCTCTCTCTCTCTCTCTCTCTCTCTCTCTCTCTCATAATTATTCGTTGAGGTAATTTTCGTTATTTCACCTTTCTTTATTGAACTGTGAGTGAATATTAATAAAAAGCTGTCCTTTCAGGAATACAGAAAAAAAAGCAGACGTGCTGTAAAAGAGTGCAAATGACCTACAGATCTCTTTACTGATATTCGGAACTTTCATACTTAGCTATATTCATTTATCTTTACAGTATAAACCTAGCTTCTCATTATTCTTGTATCATGCTTTACTTTCTAATTCTGTTTAGTGAAACTCTTATTTTTATCTCACCCGTGTCCATGATATTACACCTTATCACCGATGAGGCTTCAGTAGTAACATTTTTTAATAGTGTCTTTTTTTGCAGAATGTACAATGCTTATTGTAATGTTTTTGTTTCTGATTTGATGTAACAGGCCTGGCTCAGTCTGAGAACAATGCCCCAGCTGACCTGAAGGAGAGCCCCAAGAAGACCCGGGGTGTTATTCCCAATTTGAGACATCTTCCAGACCTCAACAAGCTTTCCGATGTTATTAGGAACCTCGTCATGGGTAATGTAGTCTTCGTCAAGCCCATTCTTAAACCTAGGAAGATCTGCATCTACAGTTGCGCAGACCTGAAGGGTATGTAAGACTTTGTAACTCAGTCCTATTTTGTTCATACTGTAGCTGGACATTGCAATACAGAGAAAAATTCTTATGATTTAAAATACTCCAAAATCCACATGATTTTCGATTAAGTTGAAGAGACGTAGGGAAGCTCATTGCAAAGTTCCAGATGCTAAACTAATGACAAGATTTTTTTATTTTTTTTATTTTTTATTTTTTTATTTTTTAGGATGGGATGAGATAGGAGGGGAAAAAACGGGAGGGAATTAAGGATATAAGGGAATTGGAGGGAAAACACGAAAATTAAGTAAAGTAAGAGAAAAAAAGAGAGGGGCAGACCCTCGTGCTAAGTTTTGATCTGAAATTCAGATTCAATTTCTTATGCAATGACAAGATTCTTTACTTTGAAATGCTATATTAATAACTTGCTCTGGTAATGTACCTATAAACTGTTTAGAACGCAGAGAGCGTCCTTTATTGCAGAGTTTTATGTATTAATTCATACATTCATTTATCTACACATAATATATATCTTATTATTAGGAACTGCGATGTATTGGACTTATATGTATAAAGCGTTTTTATTTTTAAATATCTTTTTATTATTATTATTATTATATAATTATTATTATTATTATTTGCACACAAATGGCATATTGCAACTTTAAAGTTAGTATCTTGAGAGTATGATTTGGAGAATGGGATTTCAAGCTCAGTTTGTTCAAAAGCGACCGAAAAATTATTATTCCCAATGTTAGCAAATGCAAGAATACATCTATTAATGAATTGATAAATTGATATATTTATTTATATATTTATTTATCCATTATTTGTCTGCTTATTTATTTATCTAAGTATATACATGGGAGGTGCAGGATGGTTATTGATGTCCATACGAAAGGCCGACTTCTGAGATATACTCCGACCATTATTTGTACCACGAGTCCAATGGTGTATTCACTGAACCTTCTGAGTGGTAGGGTTGTCACACAAGGCATACTGAGACAACCCCCTCCCTTCTCCTCCTTTATTAATCTTTAAATGGTTCAGGCAAGGAGAAGCCGCACGAACCACATTGGAGAGTTGAATTTAGATCCTCCGGGTTAAATACTATGTTCACGCATAAGAAAATGAATTAAATTATTTCGAATTTAATTCATAATTTTGTCTAACAAAGTTATCGAGGATATATATATATATATATATATATATATATATATATATATATATATATATATATATATATATATATATATATATATATATATATATATATATATATATATATATATATATATATATATATATATCAGAAGCATTACAGATCCCGGTATTGAATTTAGTATGGAGCCCTTTTGCAAAACTGCAGCCATTATGAGCTAGCTCCATTTATAGATGATTTGCTTTCAGCCTAGTATACTGGACTTATGTTAATAGTTATATAACCCGTGTTAGTCAACAAAATATAATTCAGTATTCTATCCTATATATTCTTGAAATATTTTTTCTATCAATTATAGCACTTTTATACAGAAAAACTCTAAATAATATGTTAAAGAAGGCGCATTTGCTCGCTTTATTGAGGAGTTTTAGAATATTTTAGCAATTCTCTATCGTCTTTTGACTGAATCCATGTCGTTGTATATGCAGATGATGTCAAGCTGATTGTTTTTTTGGGGGGGTTAGTTATGTAAAAATGATTGATAAATATAATTTTCAATTGCCGGTCAATTGGCAGCAGTGCTTTTTCCAGAAATATAATAATTGCGTTACCAGTGGTCATGATAACAATGTCAAATGTTATTTTAAAGAGTGATGGATGATATTCTCTTTGGTCTTCTCTATTTAGTCTATATTTTGTTTTCTATATAATATAATGTCTGTATTCGTAGGATTAGGGCTAAAGCATCATAAAGCAAGTGGTCAGTTAAGAAACTACATTGAGATCACTCAAAGCTGTCTATTATTGTCATTGGCCGATTTCTTAAACAGTGTAAACCTAGGATACCATATTGTTAGTTAGCTAGACACACAAATGGATTTCATAAACGCATCTAACGCGGTTCTGTGTATGGCTAGGATCCCGTACGGGATCCTAGCCATACACAGAACCGCGTCAGATGCGTTTATGAAATCCATTTGTGCGTGTCATGCTAACTAACAATATGGTATCCTAGGTTTACACTGTTTATGAAATCGGGTCATTATCGTGCAAAATAAGGAAATTATAAAGGCACTTTTTTTTTGACGGGTTCGAAAATGGGCTTATTACTTATCGAGTCGAACATTGTAACCACTGTGCTATCGCGATCCTTCTTAAATCTATTCCATATATGGGTTAGGCGAAATTCATTTTTTTATGGAAATAGATACATATTGGTCCAATGAAACCTAAGGTTATGGTATTAGCCCTTGTTAGAGATTGCTTGCTTGGAAACCATACGATACAGTTCCTCATTCTCATTGGATCTAAGACGAACTTTATAGCTCCTGTAGATACTGTAGAGGAATGATGCTCTTTGACTACAGATATACTTACAGTATCTCTCTCTCTCTAAGACGAACTTTATAGCTCCTGTAGATACTGTAGAGGAATGATGCTCTTTGACTACAGATATACTTACAGTATCTCTCTCTCTCTCTCTCTCTAAGACGAACTTTATAGCTCCTGTAGATACTGTAGAGGAATGATGCTCTTTGACTACAGATATACTTACAGTCTCTCTCTCTCTCTCTCTCTCTCCCCTAGAGCCTTCATTATGATCTTCTTGTCATTTTGCTCACAATCCTTCCATTCCTTTACGTTTCAGTTAGTTTTAAATGTTTCCGTTCCTCTATTTGCCGCAATTTTTGTATCTCTTACCCAGGGACTTTTCCGTTTACCTTACGGTAGAGCGTTGATATAGAGGAATGTACATTCATGCTAGAAAAAAATCCAGGAATTATATTATACTTTGGACTAATTCATCTTGATAGTAAATATATATGTCTGATAATTATACTAGGTAATGTGCTTAATAACTTCGTATATTCAGATTTTCGTATATCTCGCTATGAGCTTGTATGTTATAATAATGATATATGATAATAATAACAATAAGATATTAGCGATTTATATGTAAATTAGCGGAAATCAGGTTGAAAATGCATTCCTTTTTCTTTTGTAGATGATCACTGTGCTTGATACGCCATTGTTATTATTATTATTATTATTATTATTATTATTATTATTATTATTATTATTATTATTATTGTTATTATTATTATTATTAGTATTTATTATTATTATTATTATTATTATTATTATTTTTATTTCTATTGTTGTTATTATTATTATTATTATTATCATTATTATTATTATTATTATTATTATTATTATTATTATTTTCGCAGACACCATCATGGAGAGATCGGCCCTTGTGGAACATGTGTATCCAAAATTGAGATTGTATTGTATGGAGAAAGGCTACGAACTGAATATAGTCGACCTGCATTGGGGCATTCCTGATGAGCATCTAAATGACCATTCCTTTAAAGAACTGTGTCTTGGACAACTTACGAGTAAGTTACATTGCAATGGATAATAGGTGCTGAAATGATCGTACCAAACCTTGCATAATTGTCGTACCTCATAGAGCATTGCAAAATACTACTTAATATACCTTCACATTTTGACCATATTACCTTAAAGTATTTGTATTAATTACATTCTAACATTATTATTGTAAGTTGAATAAGCTGAACTTATGGCATTCTAGGAGGGGGTAAGAATACTTTCTCCGTGTTCCCTGCGTGTCGTAAAAGTCGACTAAATGGGGAAGAGCGAGGGGACTGGGAATCCCCTCCTCTGTATTTACTTCCCACAATAATTCAAAGTATTTTCTTTGACTCAGCCACCCCCCTTATAAGGGGGAATGTGGCTTTGATAAATGAATGGATGATATGGGTATAAAATAAGGGAAATAAAATTTTAGTAAATGCAAAAGTTTAGGCAAGTTCTTTTATATGCGTGTAAGACCTAGTTAAAAAAAAAGTTCCATGTTTAAGGATACATTAGCTTAAAAATGAGTTGCTTTACTAATTCCTCTACCCTGATAGGTAGCAACATAAATATCATAAATGAATACCCCTTGTTCTGTATCAATAGATGAAAAACACATCATCTTAGGCAACATGAGGCGAAGAAACCCATGCCACATTTGTGAAATAACCATTACGTGGAAAACCAGTACAATAATATTACCATATACTTTGTTAGCTGTTTTGGGGAAAGAGGTATGCCATGTTGGCCATGATATTGTCAGTGATTCAAGATTACCAAAGTATATTAAAAAATACACAATTACAAGTCAGAGATAACTGTAGGGGATTTGTACCGGTCAATGTGAAGGATGTACCAGTTTCAATTACCGACATAGAATTAGCAGTGTGTTGTGGAATGATAAATAACTTACTGATATGTAATATTAAAATTACATGAAGGAATAAAACTGAAACTGAGTTCTTATACTTACAAGAGTGAAATGTGCAATAACTATCACAGTCTCTCAAGCAACATTGTGCAGAAGGAAGGTACTGTACTTGAAACAGAGCGATACAGTCAAAGGTCCATTCACGAATCAAAAAGAGAATCTTCTCTAATAACACTGAATTAAGAGAGTGTTTAAACAATCCAGATGGATCACACCTTGAAATTGGTTTTTCCCTCGTGGTTTATACAGAGGTGATAAGGGAGCAATACATTAATTGAGTTGGTCTAGAACTAGAGGTCAATTTAAAGCTTGGTAAGGAAACGTCTTTGCAGGCTGTAAGAAAATACTCTCTCATTGTGAGAATGGCTGATATCTGGAATTCGCTACACGAGGGAAATATAAATACTATATGCATTCATAATTCTAGAGAGATAATAAGTTTCAAGAAGAATAATGATGAAAATGACCAGGACACGGGAAATTACGAGCATAGAGCTCTTTCCCGTGAGTACAGTTATATAAAAACAAATAGGTAAATCGAAAGCAAAGCAAATTAATGCAGTAGTTAAGCCTCCTTCCCTTGCAAGTTGACGCTGGAAGTAAGGTTGTGGTTGAGGCCCAAATAAAATCGACAGAGTTTACAGTAATGGCTGCCAACTAAAGGATCTTGAATCACTATAGACATTCTCACAAAATATGCAGCAATATATTGATGCAGTAGAAAAGGAAGGTGTTGGAGAAATTTGTTTAATAATAACCACTTCTTGTAGAGATGACTGCGACTGCAGTTTTAACAAACTGTTATTGTCATGAGAATATGTCAAAATGACGTACCTTTCTAATTGAGGACCTTGAAGATGGATTATTTCATTAGCTCTGCATCAACACTACGATGACAAGTGCCCCAGATATGTGCGATGAGCTCGTAGTGCGTGTTAAAGCTGGCTGGGTATTTACATCTAAGAACAGGTGTATTGATAACAAATATCTAAGGGGACGCATCTATTATGATATCTATACTTACACCTATCAGGGTAGAAGACATTAAGAAAATTAAAATATTACAACTAAAATGTGTCATTATTTATTTGACATTACCTTCAAGTATAGTGTGTCGGTATAAAAGATAAGATTGCAACGGAAGTGTTGATATTTTGACTAATATGAAACTTATGTTAGGCTGTCTGATGCATTCATTAATAACGTGGGTTTCTTTGGTAGCCCAAGCACGTGATTCACATATAGTGACAGTAGTATTTCTGAATGAAACTTTTGGTAATGCTCTGTTACCAAAAGTGATTGAGGGACCAGACTTTGATCAAGCAATATCAGCAATGGAACTTGACACTGATAGAGAGCTCTTTTGGAAATGGTATCACTGGGATGAAAATGCCCAGCCACCTTGTTATAAACTGCAGCCTATTAGTACACACATACCCAATATCAAGGTGAGTGTATATTTTTTTATGATTAGCCAGATAAAGCTTGTTACACAGATATTGACGTTCAATATGCCAGTATCTAGCAAATAGTTTCAAAGCCATAAAAGTGCAACTCCAACCAGATCTCAAGTCATCAATTGATGATATCTTATTGCCTTTTTTTAATTTTTGCTTCTTTCTATTGTTATATTTCCTAATCTTATTATTCAATATGTTCCCTTTTTCACCCTCATAGTATCCATTTGCTTAATATCCCCAGCATAAGTATTCTTTTATCATATACAGTATTTCATATATTATTGAAGGGATCCTTTGTATTTCAAATTTTATAATATACACTTTTTATGGCGATCATTTTCCCTTTTTACTAAGAAAATCTTTATATTTTATTCAAGATCACATGGCCTGCAAATTTTGCTCCCTCTATATATAGAAAAGAAAATAACTGACACCACTGACAAAAGCTCGAAAATTTAGAAATTTAGGTAGTGACAATATAGCTTTCTAAACTTCCTCCTGTTAGCATTAGTTGCAGCTTTTATAAAGTTTGAACTTCATATTCCCAGAATTTTGGTTTTTATCATCATAATTACTATATTCTTACTCAACTAAATATTCTTGGAAAATTCTGAGGAACCTCTACTGCAGCTTGTGATGAATATTCATAAGTTTTTAGCATTAGGTGGTGCACAGTGCTTGTGTTTCAAGAATTTTGTAAATTGTTTATGGTGTCCTTATACTTAAGAATCTATTATTTTTAAATTGCAATTGTTGCACTATAGGGATAACAAAAGTGAAAATTTATGTGAAAGAGATACAGAGAATGAATACTCTTCTTTGTTTTGCTTTTATACTTCCAGACTTCTGTTTTTGTAAGATCTTTGAAATAACATATTTGTCTCTCATAATGAGACTGCCCACTGAAGCTGCATCATAGTGAACACTTCTTTCACTGAGAGGAAAACTAATGATGTAATATTTATTATTCAGGACAGCAATAGTGCCAGTCTACACCAAGAAGCTGTTCAAGACTGGAACAACGAAGTTAAGAAAATGATGACCATAATGAGAATGATATTTAACCAAGAACAGAAGGAAAAATATCTCTCCACTGTTATGGAGCAAGTAAGTACAGTCTAATCTTCATTTATTTTTCTCTATTTTGGTCTGGGAATATATTTCCATATCATGTACGTTTTCGATTTTGCTAATATTCAGCTTGTTGAGAAATAGATGAAAACCATGCTTTGCAAATATGATTATATGGAGATAATATATAAAAGCATATATAAACCCTTATATTCCCAAACACTTAAATGTTCTTGTAATAATACAGATTTGGCTATGATATGTTAGACATTTTTGGTACTTATTCTCCACCCTTTCAACTTCATCAAGCAACTCCCCCAATCATTCCTACATTCAATCTGCCAACATTAGCACTCCTTGTGCATCTCATGACTTTACTTTTCCAATATTCACCAGCAACCTACCTTCTTTCACACACCTTAACAAAACCATTCACCAAATGATTCATTTCATTCTCAGTATCAGACACCAGTGCTGTGTCATCTGCGGATAGCAGTTGATTCAATTTCCTCAACCTTCCATACACAAGCATATTCCCTATCACCTCCCTCTTACTTTCACTTACACCACAACCACGCACATTCAGAGACCCAGTTATTTTTGCTCTTGCTTCTTTCTTTAGCTTTTGTAAAGCTACGTTCTGCATTACAGTTTGACTTCATAGAACCTAAATACATCCGAAATGCTACTTCAACATTAGTTAACACTATTTTTAACTCGTGTAACAAGAATAGCATATGTACAGTATAACAAAGTCAGCGCTACAGCCTTGGTTGTCAGTTACACTATATTTTTTTTTTTTAATATTAGCTGCTGTGCTGAAAGCATAGTGAATCATTTAATTCCTGGAGCAGGTCTATGAACTGATAAATCACAATGATGCTTAGGTAAATTCGTGTTTATTGTGGCTATTTTAGACATGAGTCCAAACTTTGAGCTGGCATCATGATAAGCTGAAGCGTGACATGCTAGTGAAATATTCAACTGATCATTTACATTTAGAATGACCTCGATTGAAAAACTCCTCCATTCCAGGATTTTTTTTTTTCACGGGCTATGGGTAACTGTTTCTTTTGTTTTAACTTTCTGCTTGTGTCCTCCTCATAATTGTCTTTATCACTAAGTTATTTACCTGGTTTTAATTGTAAAGTAGGCTTTTCAGATTTATACAAACTATATTCATATGACTACGATGTTCACATTAATCATATAAGGTATACAATATTCAATTGATGACAATATTACCATTTGCAAAGATACATAGGAGAGATGTCAGGGATTCAAATCGTTATATTGTAAAAGCTTGGTATGAAAAAGAGAAAGCATTGATTTAAAGGCATATACAGATTAAAGTAGTATACTTACTTGCAATTATTTAAAGTGAGTGAAACGTTATGACAACTCTCTTGAAGCATTTGAAGAACCTCGCGAGTCTCGGTGTCGTTTCCATTGAAGTTGAACATAAATTTTATTTATTTTACAGGAGATCAAGCAGAGTGTCTTCATGAACCAAGAGAGTGCCAAACACACACTCTGGATCTGTAGAAAGTTTACCCACTTTCCATCTCACAACATACCCAACCAAGGGAAAGTGTATGTGGCTGTGGAACCTGAAAGTAAAAAGAGACTTGATATTTTGCAGAGTGAATTAAAGGTATTGATATATGTTGTGTAAGTTTATCATTTGATTTTTATGATTCATCCATTATTTACTATAGTTTCTTATAATCTTTGTATTTACGGATGTATGAAATATTTGATTCTAATGTTTACTATTGATTCTTTCCTTCTTGCCATTCTAGGAGCGCTTAGATGATATTCGCATGCTAAAATTTCGGGTAAAGTGGCATAATTCAGGTATGAATCCAGAAGTGCCTGAGCATGCCCAGTTTGTAGAGGATTTATGTGCCCAGATATCTCCTCTTCTTATTTCTATCATTGATGGCATAATTGAAGAAGATGAAACTAAGGTATGACTACTGGTTTTTTTTTTAAGTAAAATTCGTTTTTTGAAGGAAAGATTGTTGGATATAAAAAGTGAATTTTATATATTGACCAATTTGCATATTAGAGGGCTACAGATTTCTCGGCTAAACTTCATTCAGCATTATTTGGGCATAACTTATATGCCTCAAAATTTTTCAACAAAGTTAAGCTGACATTTTGTTTTAATTTGCATAGCATTTCAGTAATAAGTGTATATCGGTTACAAGTTTTTTTTGAGAGAGAGAGAAAGAGTAAAAAAGCCTTGTGAGATATTATCAAAGAGCCAATACTTAGGGCGAACGTGCCTTGTTACGTGTCATCCTCAGGAGGAACTGAAGTCCTACTTGGGCATCGAGAAACGGCTATTCCATGAACTAATGCAACAATCCCTTATGTGTCAGTTCCGATATAAAAATTTCCAAGGACGTCAGGAGCTTCTCACTAAGATCAGAAGGTAAAAAAATAAGGTTTTGACCAAATTATGAGCTACCACTATACCTTCACCACAATTAGGAGCAACGACAAAGCATATAATAGCAATAGACTACATTTTACATTTAGGCCCGATTTTTTAAAGAGTGTAAACCTAGGATACCATATTGTTAGTTTCGCTAGACACACACAAATGGATTTCATAAACACATCTGATGCAGTTCTGTGTAGTCTCCGTGGCAAAATGGTAGCGTCCGCGACTCTGAGGCGGCAGGTCGAGGGTTCGCGCCCCATCACGGACTGAGGTTAGTAAGGGCATACACTCAGGGTAACGATTATATCTGCCAAAACAAGTCCTTCGCAAGAAGGCAACCGTCCTAGCCCTTAGTAGCAAAGGGAGTTCGTGACGTAAAACCGAATCCAATTCTAATCTGACGCAGTTCTGTGTATAGCTACCTAGTCATACACAGAACCACGTCAGATGCGTTCATGAAATCCATTTGTGTGTGTCTAGCTAACTAACAATATGGTATCCTAGGTTTACACTGTTTAAGAAATCTGGCCTTTATCTAAGATATGGCATTTGTAAACAGTTTCTAATATCAGAAGCTTCTGTAATGGATTTTTAGCATGAATATATAATTTGATAAAATAATTTCATGGTCTTCATAAATTGTACGAATATTACAGATACTTGAGTAATGACTCGTGTGTTCCTCTCATTCTTCATGGAGATGTTGGATGTGGAAAGTCTTCCCTCATTGCCAAAGCCATGGAAAGATGTTGTGAATGGCTGGTGGACGTCCCTTTAGTAGTCAGGTAATATGTTTTCCATGTATGAAAACAATGGCAGGGAAGCTGTTTTCCTAATGTTCAAGCGGTACCGTCTACGACTTTGAGGCGTCAAGTCGAGTGTTCGCACCCCATCATGGTCTGAGGTTAGCAAGAGCATGCACTCAGGGTAACTATTACATCTGCCAAAACAAGTCCTTCGCAAAAAGGCAACCGTCCTAGCCCTTGGTAGAAAAGGGAGCCCGTGACGTAAAACCGAATCAAAACAAAACAGGTAGAGATATTGTGAATGGCTGGTGGACGTCCCTTTAGTAGTCAGGTAATATGTTTACTGTATATGAAAACACAATGACAGGGAAACTACTTTCCTTAAGTTTCGGGGAATTTTTTCTTCTTCCCTTTTTTGGTGTGTGAAATTTTGCTCTCATCAGTGCCATAAAAATTCAGATAGATGAAGGAGATGGAATCTGAAACATTTAGTGACAAACTTCCAAGAAATTACATAACCTTATATTTTACGTACAAATGTGCATTAACAAAAAAAAAAAAAAAACAGAACCGGGTGTGTTGTCAGTGCAGTAGTAATTTATACTTTAAGATATAACACTACTTTGGTATGGACCGAAACTGCTGTATATTAGATGGGAATGATTTCCTGGCCATTTAATCCAAAGATACTCTGTAAGATGGACGATGTTAACGTGAAAATGTTTGCGTAATATAAAGAGGGGAGTAAAATTATATTAGATAGCTTGTCATAGGTTGTTTACTATAGTTGTATTATTTCTCTCTCAGCATAATCTTTTTAAAATTCATTTGATTTGTATCTAATTATTATTTATTCTATATTATTTATTTGTGATGAATGATTAGTTGAATTATATTGTCAGAAGTGATATCTTCTACTTCTCTTACTTGTAAAGCAAAACATCTGCCACTTTGCATTTCTCCTGTGTAATAATCATTATTATTTTCAACATGATCACACTTTAGCCAGTGGAGTGGCCAATAATAAACAGCAGTGTTAGGCAGTTTGGTATCATCATACCCTACTCAATATTCACCCTTTCCTCCAGCTATTTTATGGCAAGGCACAAAATTTCAGGGTTGAAGGGATTGCCAGCTTTTTGTTTCCCTATCCCTTTCAGTCGGTTGTTATGATGCTCATAGAATATGTAGGAGCTGTCTCTCTCCTACTACTACTACTACTAATAATAATAATTTTTATTATTATTATTATTATTATTATTATTATTATTATTATTATTATTATTATTTACTCATCTCTTGTATAAGGTTTGTTGGACTGACTCCAGGCTCTTCAACAACAGAGCAAGTTTTGCGTTCTATTGCTGAGCAGTGTTGTGCTTTGTTTGGGGACCATCCTGCAGAGGCTGCAAAGGTCTGTATGCATATAATTCACCATTTATAACTGAATATTTTGATTCGTTATACATATCTCTATCTCAGTGATGATTGGTTATTTAGAACTATAATTTTCTTTGTTTATAGACTGATAAGAACTACTTTTCCAGTTGCCTCAGGTAAAAATAAAAACTCAAAATATCATATATATATATATATATATATATATATATATATATATATATATATATATATATATATATATATATATATATATATATATATATATATATATATATTCCTTAACTTACCAACGAATTAGGTTCCAGAAGCCCGTTCGTAAGTAGAATTGTTCGCAAGTTGTGTTAAGGGTAAAAAAAAGTTCTATATAGTACATACATATGCGATACTATACTCTACTTAGGCTAAAGACAATTAACTACTACATAATACATAAAGCGTACAATATTAATGAATTTCAATGCAGTAAAAATAAAGTAAAGTATACTAATACATACATTAATACTCGTTCATGGGTAGATATTGGGTAGGTTTTGTTCATATCTGTGCATATTCGTAACTCAGTTGTTTGAGTAGGGGAGCTTCTGCATATATATATATATATATATATATATATATATATATATATATATATATATATATATATATATATATATATATATATATTTATATACATATATATATATATTATATATATATATATATATATATATATATATATATATATATATATATATATATATATATAAACACATTATTCCATGGCCGTGAATCGAACCTTGGACACATAATCATTGTGCCAAGGCCCTAGCAACTGTACCTCGGAAGGCATAGGAGAAGAGGGAAACCTTTCGGCTTAATTGCTGTATCTAGGGAACTGAATGTTAATATCAATTTTACTCTATCCTTCCAATCTGACTAATGGCTTGATTTCGAATTTAACTCAATTCACTGCTAGATAGGGATCTATAGTAATCCAGTAAACACACTATTATATGTGCAAACCCATATCCTGGGTTCGAGTCTAGGCTCCATTGTCATTGTGCCAATACGCTACCAACTATAGCACTAAAATTAAAGCACCATAGCCAGTGGTAAAAATACATGAAGTCCCTCCGAAAGCAGTTCTGCGACTTCATAAGTAAAAATCACTCTTCCAGACTTTCGTCAACACCCTCAGTTATAATGAGAAACTAAGGGAAAAATTACAGAAGAGCTTACAAAGATGATCAAAGAAAAAGTTATATGTAACAGAATATGAGAAAAAAATGCCTCTAACACGCACCAATTACATAGACAGTATATATATATATATATATATATATATATATATATATATATATATATATATATATATATATATATATATATATATATATATATATATATTTATATATATATATATATATATATATATATATATAGATATATAGATATATATATATAGATATATATATATATATATAGATATATATATATATATATATATATATATATATATATATATATATATATATATATATATATATATATATATATATATATATATATATATATATATATATATATATATATATATATATATATATATATACTGTTTGAACGCAGGAAATAATTTGGGTAATAATATTTAATTGCAGAGTGTTCGCCATATGTCCTCCTTCTTGATGCACATCTGGTCAAAGGCGTGCAAGCTGCGTCCTCTTGTAATCATGATTGATGGTGTGGATCAGGTGAAAAGCTATGGTTCTACATCACTTGAATGGGTGCCAAGAGAATTGCCTGAACACGTCAAGCTTATTATGACAGTTCGTGATGACTCACCACAAATGTCTCATCTCCAGAGTATTATTGAAGATCGAGCTTGCTTCCTTAAGGTAAAGTTAATGGTGGATAAAAGTGAGTTGCTATTTGCTTTAACTTTTTAAATATGTTGTTATAGACATTAAAATATGGATAGTTATAATATAACAAAACATGCTTGCTTGCCAGTCTGACAAGAAAATGATAAAGTTTACCTCTTAGAGGTACTCCAGATGTAATAATCATAATATCTGTAGAGTCCACGTTGCACACAACGTGCCGGGACTTCCAGACAGATCATTCATTACAGAAAAAAATAGCCAAAAATTTCTATTTGATAGCTAGTGTGAAGGATGTCTCAAGTGGAGTATTTGAGGTGTGTTGCATTATTTTATCCACAAATACTTAGCGAATATTAGAGGATATATCACCTCAAGTCATGAAAACTAATAAAATCCTTTCCTTAGCTTATTGGGTAGTGTATTTGTAAGGTCGATTTAATGACATGCGCAGCCTAAACTTATTACCTTCAAAGCAGAGAGGATACTTGAGTATTTAAAAGGGAAGAAAAGACATATGAATTATTAAGAAAATATCTCGTTACTAGAACATAATATATACGAAGACAGTCATTATGTATTATTATTAAAAATTCATATCACACACACATACACTCACACACAAGTTAAAACATCTTGGAATGGCTAGAAATTATTTAGATGAAAGGGAGCAGAGGGTCAAAGTCAGACGAGCAGTGTCAGACTGGATAAAAGTTAGTATAAGGGTTCAGTAGGGATCAGTATTAAGGCCAGTTCTGTTCCTTAAGTATGTAAATAAACTACTAAGGACTGTGCAGAACCTCTCAAGGTGAAAATATACTTTTAGTTAATTATTAAAATATTAGTTAATTAGTATTCAGATACTAGATATATATATGTAGGTATGTTTTACATGCTATATTCGCTATTGTATTAAATTATGCCTGTGCTATTTTTCACTGCTTATATATTTGTTTACAAATAGATTCCAGCCCTGACAATCGATGAAAGTCACAACAAATTTGATGCCATTCTGAAGCAGCATCATCGTAGTGTAAACAAGGAACAGAGAGAATTAGTCAGCAAGTGCCTTCAGGAGTGCCCCCTCCCTCTGTATGTCGAGGTAGATATTTTCTTATGTTGTTCATGCTGCATAGATAAATATAGATGAAAATAATAGGTCAAAGACAATAGCCAATAAAATACAATCGTAATTTATTCCATTATTTTGAAGTCCTTAGACATGTGAATGTTTCCAGTTATGTGTACATATTTTCTGTCTTACTATCATACCCAAGCACTTATAGAAATCACATGTGAACTCCTGTGTCTAATTCTACTGTTGAGAAATGATAATATCATGCCTTGCTTGTATTTGAGCAACCTGAGTCATTTCACTGTGATATGTAAAGTATGGCTTGAGAGGTCAGAGTGAGGAAACCCTGCTTACTGACGAATATGTAAGTGAGCTCTTTATTCGTAGGATCACATACCAGGAAGTGTAGTCATTAGTGTAATTGCGTTTCTCAAAGGAAATTTTTCTGATTTGTTTATGGATGCTCCCTTTCTTTTTGAAATGTTTCAAACTTGAAAATTATAATTTTGCAGTTTGTGGGAAATATGCCTTGTGAATGGACAGGTGCAGAAACCCAGTTTGTGAAATGTTTCAAACTTGAAAATTATAATTTTGCAGATTGTGGGAAGTATGGCTTGTGAATGGACAGGTGCAGAAACCCAGTTACCTTTAAAGTCAACTCTAATGGAGCAGATTAGTGCTGTATTCGATGATCTAGAGACTGCTTATGGACAGGTAAAACTTTTCTAGTTCAATTCAATTTTGCTATTACGTGAATAATATTTTACCCCTGACCGGGACTCGAACCTAAGACACATAAGTACTGTGCCAAGGCGCTACCAACTACACCACTGAAGGTCTAAATGAAGAATCAAACCTCACAGCAAACTGCTACTCTGGGAATGAACGCATTCTTTCTGAATGCCTTTTGTTCATTTTACAGCTTCTTCCCAACCTCCCTCGTGCCTTCGTTTTAGCATTTAATTCAAATTCCATGCCATATAGGCATCAATAATAATCAAATAACCACATTAACATATGTGAAAACATGAATCGTATTTTACCCCTGGCCAAGACTGGAACCTAAGACCCATAATTACTGTGTCAAGGCACTACCAACTACACCACTAAAGGTCTAAAAGAAGAAGGAAACCTCACAGCTAGCAGCTATGCTATGAATGAACGCATTCTTTCCGAATGCCTTTTTTTTCTTATTACAGCTTTTACCCAACCTCACTCATGGGTTCGTTTTTGCAGTTAATTCAAATTCCATGCTGCATGAACATTATAATTATTATTATTATTATTATTATTATTATTATTATTATTATTATTATTATTATTATTATTATTATTATTATCATTATTATTATTATTATTGTTATTATTATTATTATTATTGTTATTATTATTATTATTACTATTATTACTATTATTATTATTATTATTATTATTATTATTATTGTGACACTGAGCAGATGGTAGGCCAAAATGTTTTCATATCTCTCTCTCTCTCTCTCTCTCTCTCTCTCTCTCTCTCTCTCTCTCTCTCTCTCTCTCTCTCTCTCTCTCTCTCTCTCTCTCTCTCTCTCTCTCTCTCGCAGTAATTCTTTTCCAGTGTTTTCACAACTCAAAAATATACATTGGTATGTTAAGTCATACTCTAGCTTGATGCTTGTTTAAGGAAGTTATGTATAAAAAAGTGTATCTCTGGATACTTAATATAAAAGCGTAACATCAGATGCATTGCAACTTCAAGTCATTTTATTTAATTCCTTCACGGTTTTAAACATTTATTTCTCACTGCCATTGAAGGAAACATTATCATAGCAAAACTTTACTTATTCTTCACACAGTAAAGGATGATATGATACTTGAGTAAAGCATTAACTTATGTTATCAGTGTTTTGTCTTTGCAAGTGATTAAAGTAGGGGATTGTGAATTAGCTAGCCTTTATATATAGGCTTCCCATGGTTGCAATTCTTGTGATTACAGTGTAACAAATGGGATGATTATTATACCCTTTGTAATTCACTTTGTTCTGATGCATACTAGATGAAGTTGTCAAAGTACAACTTCAAAATATTCATGATTTTTGTTAACTCTACAAGTTTCCACCTCTGAGTATTAAAAATCTTTGCCTTCAAATTGTTGAATAATCAGATGACTTCTTGACTAATAAATATGGTGCAGGTTTAGAAGTTTTCCACAAACATTTTCAAACCCTTGGAATCAACAACAACTTTGCTGCGTACTTGAAAAACAATTCTGTCATGTCCAGAGGTGACTCTCCCACACTAGATTCACCTCCAGCTCTATCAACCATGACTTCTCTAGAATGCTAGCTTAATAGCGATTTACCTTGCATTTACTTGCTTTTGACAAATGCAGCATCTGCAGTTTACACTAGACATTTTTTTGGTCAAGATGCTTAAAAAATTTATTTCCTGAGGCAATGCTGTATAACGGGTCAAAATGACCATCTGATGATTGTATTTCATGCCACTTTGGATTAAGAAAGCTGAACCATAGAGAGAACATATAAGGCTCTCTATATTCACTGTGTTCAGGCACTTTATCATGCTTAGGAGCAGTAATAATGACTAATATATAATTTTTTTTGTAAATTAGAACTAAAATTTAAAATATGATACATTGTTCGCATTTATAGGTTGAAGTTTCACATACTTTGGGCTACTTAACAGCGGCTAAGCATGGCCTTTCGGATTCAGAGATGATTGACATTCTGTCATGTGATGAGGCCGTACTGGAAAAAATATTTGTTCACTGCACACCTCCTGGTAAGAAAACCAGTGCTTATATATATACTGTATATATATATATATATATATATATATATATATATATATATATATATATATATATATATATATATATATATATATATATATATATATATATATATATATATATATATATATATATATATATATATATATATATATATATATATATATATATATATATATATATATATATATATATATATATATATATCTTTTTTTAGCCTTGTATATAGTTTCATAATCATATGATGGAATTGATCACACTGTTTTTTGTCCTTTTCATCAATTATTCTTACATACAGTGCTGAGTTTCTTGAAGGCAAATACATCGATTACAGAGAGTTCCATTAGATATCATGCGTATATAGCCTTATTTTCTAAACTGACGTGCATAATATTTGTTGGCAGATCTCAATATAAATAAGTAGGGTAACGAGAAAAACTGAAAGATTGATAAGCTTGCCCATTAATAGTTTTGCTGATCTCACTTTATGTAATTAACTAATTCATTGACTTTTACACCTGTCATTGCATTGAGAGTCATTGTAATCGCCGTGGCTCAACCGGTAGCGTCTGCGACTCTGAGGCGTCAGGTCGAGGGTTCGCGCCCCGTCACGGTCTGAGGTTAGCAAGGGTATGCACTCAGGGTAAGGATTGCATCTGCCAAAGCAAGTCCTTCGCAAGAAGGCAACCGTCCTAGCCCTTGGTTGTAAAGGGAGTCTGTGACGTAAAACCGGAACATTGCATTGAGAGTCATTATTTTACCACTGGAGTGATGAATAGAGTAGTACTCATGATTCTTTTAGTATTTACCACTTTATAATTCTTTTAGTATTTACCACTTAACATTTCTTTTAGTATTTACCACTTTATAATTCTTTTATTATTTACCACTTTACTATTCTTTTAGTATTTACCACTTTACAAGTATCATGTTATTTAGTTTGGAACTTTGACCCTTAGTACGCCGTTGCTCCTCCTTGCTGTGGGTCCAAATAACTCGAAAGCTGCAACCCTTTTTGATGAAGACTATTGTGGCTGGAATCTGTCTTCTAACATGGCGACATGAGAGCTTTAGGGATGCTGCAAGGGACCGATATTTGGGTACTGGTGACCAGATAAGCATGTGTTGCACAGCACTCATTGATTACTTCCAGGTATGTATGTATTATTTGAGCTTTTTCTGGTGTGGGGCAAGTATACTGCCTCTGTGTTCTCCTGCATGTCGTAAACTTCTGCTAAATGGGATGGAACAGTGGGAACTGGGAATCTCCCCTCTGTATTTTCCTCCCCCAAAGTGTCAAGTTTTGGTTTTGACTCAGTCACCCCCTTATAAGGTGGATTATGGCATTGGTATATAGATAGACTTTTCCTACCATATCTCATTTTGATATGGATTACATTATATTCACTAAGATATTTCGATGATATTGTTTAATCCAAGAAGTTAAACATTTCTGCTTGTGAACAGAAGGATTTTCCTGCCTTCAAAACTGCTCCAATTAAAATACTGCGGAACACGTGTTAGCTTTTTGGTAAAAGTTGTGAACTATGAGTGATTTCTATGCTATCTTGGACTTGTTTAAGATTGATTATATGCGAGAGGGAGATTGATGTACGAAAAAATATAGCTCAAATCATGACACTTTTTACATTGCTGTCCCTGATCATATAATTTAATGTGCCTGTAGAAATAATATTCAATTTTGAACTACTTGATAGGCAAAGAGGGCATAAGTATATTAATGATTAAGATCAGAAGAGATCCTCTCACAATAGAGATCCTTACTTGAATGCTCTTTGTGGAAAATGCTTACCTCTAAAGGGAACAGTATTCCTGAGGCTACTGTTTAGATATATAAATATCTGTACAGTTATTAACTGAATCTATTTATGAGGTTGAGTAACCTTGCTATAGTGCAAAATTATTTTCGGCACTGAAAATTATCTAGCAATCACATGTCTGGAGTATGGCACTAATTAATGTCTTTCCATTGAGGAAAGAGTGTTCTATGGGGGTATCAACTCTCACTAACCCTTTAACTATATTTACTCCTTGATACCTCTTATTGTACATCGTCCTTTGACTGTAAGTGAGATTGTTTATATTTTTCTTTAAGATCATTCATCCATTAAAACTACCTTTCCTTTTAGTTGTCACTTTTGTATATTACCATGTATTTGTTGTAGTATCGATTCATATATTACAGAGTAAATGGGCGAATGGAGTTAAGAAACCAGTACCTGTGTATGAGGCTGGAGTGGAGGAGGGTAAAGACCGATATGTTCTTGATCAACCAACTAAATACCGAGGAAGGTAAATTACTAAAAAATAATTTAGTGATTATATATTTTTTTTTTAAATAAAACTGCCTCATCGGGCCTGAACATGAAGAAAACAAAGCAAATAGAAAGAGAGATGGAGAGTGCTTTGGCTTGTCAGATGTGAAGGGATAATAAGAGATGTGTAACGAATATCCAAAAATATTCGGAGTAGATGTAGGTATAGAAAAAAACAGTAACTTCATTATCTTTGTCACTTCACAATTTTTGTTTCATCTACAAAAATAGTAAATATATCATTACAATCTCAGCTGATCATTTACATATATAAGAAACAGAAGTGGCCCTAGAACTGATTCTAGTGGAATCCCATCGTTAACCCTCCTCAAGTCAGTACTTGAATGTCATACTTTGAGCCTCTTTTGAGTAAATTTTGTCCACTCCAAGACTTTCCACCTATTCTTGCAGTTCCACTTATTCTTACAGTAATCAATGAGTCTCCTATGAGGAACTATATCAAACACCCTTTGTTTCTTGTAAAATTAGTCTTACCTGCCACATTATAAAAAACACCTAAGTATGGTATTGTAGACCTGCCTTTTCTGAAATCATGTTGTTTCACTGACAAAAAGAGATTGCAAGTGAATAAGATATGTACTTTCTCGCTAGTTTATCAATAACATTGATGTATTTACCTAATTGTGTTTACGGGAAAGAACCCAAAGCTCGTATCTTCCTGTCTCCTCATCGGTTCCATTTTATACTTAATGATACTTATCATACCTGTCCTTAAAACTATAGATTGAGATAGCATTAACTACCTCCTCGCTTAGCCAATTCCAATTATCAACTACTCTTACACTGAAAAAGTATTTCCTTACATCCTGCAAAGAAGTTTTCTTACGAAGCTTCAAACTATGACCTCTAGTTCTAGAGCCAGCCATATCAAAATATCGATCCCTATCCACTCTATCATAACCATGAAGGAATTTAAAGACTGTCACCATTTCCCCCCTCAATCTTCTAGCTTCGAGTGATGGTAAGTCTAATTCCCTCAGTCTCTCATCATAACTGAGATTGCGTATTTCTGGCACCACTTTCGTGGCATGTCTTTGAACTTTTTCAAGCTTAGCTATGTGCTTTTTCAAGTGTGGATTCCAAAAGGGGGCTGCATATTCGAGTTTTGGCCTCACATAGGTTACATAAATATTTCTGAACATTTCCTTGTCTATGTGCCTGAAGGCTACCCTTACATTTGATAAGAATGCATATGCTGCCCTTACTATGCCATTTATATGTATTTCTGGAGACAAATCTGCCAGTATGTTTACTCCTAGATCTCTCTCATTTTCTGTCTCTTGAAGTTGTACTCCAGCCACCGAGTAGTCAAGCTTGAGCCTTCTTGCACTTGTAACCATTCTCATTACCTTACAGACTGGTCTATTGTTGAGAGCTGTGTATCTCCCTTTTTTGAAGATATTTAAAGCATTTGCTTGTTTCCATCATATTTAAATCTTTACAGATGATGCATAATGTTGCAGCTGTGGAGCTTCATATTCTAACTGGGGAAAAAAAAAAAAAAAAAAAAAAAAAAAAAAATATATATATATATATATATATATATATATATATATATATATATATATATATATATATATATATATATATATATATATATATATATATATATATATATATATATAGATTATATTAATTACCTGAACTAAAGTTCATAGTTCTTGTAAATGAGTATCACATTAGTGACATAATATACTGCATATATATACAGTATAACCTTTTGCAACTGTATCACAATGTACCTTGTTTGAATCTTGTTATATGCATTAGAAAGAAAATGAGTCATATTTAACAAACTTAGCTAATATTTTAAGCATGCTGCTTTAAGGAAAAAACGTTTCTTAAGGAAAATACAGTTCTCAAGCCACCAGGCAAATTGTAACTCTATTTTAATGAGTATATAAAAGTTTAATAAAATTTATTTTCTTCACAGCAATATGTCCAAAATATCTGTTCAGTCCCTGTTCAGTCGCCATAACCGGCGTAAGCTTGATGAACTACCCTACCAGGTCTTGCAGCTTAGAGGTAGAATACTTGAAGAATTTGTGCTCAACTTTGAATGGGTTTATGAGAAACTTTGTGGCTCAGACACTTATCAAGTAAGGCTCTGAAAATTTAAAAATTTTAGTTGCTTCTGCAGTAAGTTAAACATAATGCTTTTTTAATATTAGAAACCATTTGAAATTTTCTTAAGCATTAGCTTTAAGATTTGAAACCTTGCCAGCAACAGTTACCACTAATTTTTTCTAAAATATTGTTTTAAATGTATCTTCTCTCCTTCATAGTTACAAGACCCTCTGAAATATACGACAATACGTAATCATTGCAGATAATTGTACAGCATACTACTGCATTTATGCTAGTGTTTGCTATGTGTAATACAGTCATGTGCTATTTATTGCTCTTCCATACAATCTGTCTGCATATACTGTACATCCACATCAATTGTCTCAAATCCTGTTACTTTATTATTATTATTATTATTATTATTATTATTATTATTATTATTATTATTATTATTATTTTTATTATTATTATTATTATTATTATTATTATTATTCAGGAAAGGAATAGGTTGCGTTGATCAAAAGTTTCTTGTAAGGCAGGTTTTGAGAAGATTCCAGAGAAAGGTTAGGGCACTTTTTGGGCATTCGTGGACTTGGAGAAAGTGTGTGACAGAGTTGATAGAAGGCGTTGTGGAGTCTGTTGTGATTGTTTGGAATAAGAGGAAGTTTGTTGAATGCAGACGAGAGTTTTTACATGATTAGTAGAGCATATCTAAGTGTTGGGACTTGTAAAAGTGCTTGGCTTGAAGTGAATGTGGAATTACATCAAGGTTGTGTAATATCGCTATGGTTGTTTAATGTGTATATGGGTGGAGTTGTAAGGGAAGTATATGAAAGTGTCCTAGGCAGAGGCTTGGAGTTAGTCGTTCGTTTGTTCATTATAGATATCCACTATGGGAGGATGGGCAATGGTGGGCCTGTAGGTGAGTGATCTGGAAATTGAGGTCAGGCTCATCTGCAAATACAAAGAAAAGCTTCAAAATATTATTGACAGAGTTAGTAGTCTCCTATTATTTTACATGTTGGTTAGATGCCTTGAAGTTGTGTTTTTTATTACTTATAAACACAACCTAGCCTATTATTATTTATGCTGCTGCTACTTTGTTATATGACGTAAGTAAAATTATCAGTTTCGTCTGCTGTTGATATTTATATTGGTATGTGCTATTGGTCTTAGTGTTATTGTTACAATTCTTAGTTTCCCAATCCATCATCTACAGTGCTGTGGACTTAAGGTTAGTTTGTTGGCCACTTCCATACCTAAATATAAGTCTTGAGTGGCTTGTATCTGTTTGGTATTAGTTTCTTACTTATGCTATGGTAGATTTATATTGCTACTACTGGGTAGATGTGTATTGGTATCCAGCATCTGGATCATGTACCATCAGCTTTTAGGTAGTCATTAGCATATGTGGTTGCCTAGGTAACTAGTAGGCTTCTCTTGTCTTTTTCGTTCACTTTCTGATGTAACCTGTATATGTCTCCACATAAGGTAATGTGTTTTATTTTCATATATGAATGCGGGTATATTATGTAAAGAAATATAAATGTTAAACTAATTATGAGTGATTTTGAGAAATTAGTGATATATGAATAGAGTGTATCAGGATAATATGCTTCTATGGCAGTTAACAGATATATATCTTCCTTATGAGATATTTCTAAAATTTTAATAATTTTGAGTAACCTGAAGGGGATAAAGGCTTTCATTGCTTCATTTTGGGGACTCGTCTTTGATTATTGGCTTTTCATATCTGTTTATCATATGCCTAGCATTCTAAACCTCATGATTTTTCAGCGGAATGGCAACAGTTTGCTTCAGAGCATTAAATCTACTTCGTCCCCCTCATGCATGGTGTTATTTGGGAGTTTAATTCTGCTAATTTCCATTAGGATTATATTCCATCTTAATCAGTAATTTCCCCTATCCCCAAACAGTCTGAAATGCTTGATATGCGCACAAGTCAGGATGAAGGTTCTTTAACAAAATAGGATTCATCTAGCTGTCAAATGAGTTAATTTTAGATTTCCCTCCCCATTTTCCTAATAACTTTATTTAATATTGTTGTGATGCAGTGTTGAGAAGTAACATACATACATATACACATGCCTCATTTCCCCTTGTAAGGGGGGGTGGCCGAGCCAAGAAATGCTCATTCACCACGATCCACATACACCTCAACCACTCCTCTCAGCTCCTTGGGGATAAAGTAACATAATTGGCAATATTCTGTAAAATTATAGGAAAGGGACTTTTGCATTCAGGTTTTGCTTTTCGGATATTCCTCAGTCACCAGTCCTGCTGGCAAAGTGTTTTTTGACGGCGAAACTATAAAATGCTTATTCGGTGTAGAAACTCATTTGTGAAATATTGTCTCCCTATACTTGAAATGATGTAGGAAATCCAAAAACAAAGAACAATGCATTCTTTATGTTGCTTGAATAATAGTTTCTTAGTGTCTCTGTCTTTAATATTTGCATCGATTAAAGCTATTCTTCAGTGGTATTCATTTTACAGGTTCTTGAGGATGTGTCACTAGCTCTACGAAATCACAGCAACAATATCGAGCTTGTTTTGTTAAAAGAAGTTCTTGAACTTGCTGCCTATGGGCTTGGCTATGATGGACGTCAGTTTTATTCACAGGTGAGTGATAAAAGGTGTCATTTATGTGTTTAGATGCCATGACTGTTGTTATTATGAATATAAATTTTAAAAGGAGTTCAAAGCAATAAACCGGGTATATTAAGAACTGATCTTTAAGAAAATAGGATTTTTCTAGCTGTCAAGTAACTTATTTTTAGATTTCCCTCCCCCTTTTCCTAATAACTTTATTTAATATTGTTGTGATGCAGTGTTGAGAAGTAACATAATCCACGACACTCTATTAAGCTTAATAGTTGCATAAATTATTTTATCTTATTTAGTTTTATTAAGATATTACTTAAATATTTCATGCTCAAAAGTATTTTATTTTTCTATAAGAGTAATACTGGGACTGGAAGAGAAATTTGTCCTTATTAAGAAAAAGAGAGAGAAGGGAGTAAATAATTTCCTTAAGTTTAAAATATGGATAATCACAACAGTATTTTCAAAACATTGTGATATTTGCAATGTTTCTAGTCAAAGAATTTCTGAAGTTACACTTAGCATCTGGGCAAAAATTGAAATTCCCATTTTCTTTTTCTATATGAAAGGAGATATTCAAGAAAAGTATGAAGAAAATTTCGTTGTTAAATTATTTGCAAATAGTTGATTTTGAATTAGTTATATTATCCTCCACAACCTTTTGTATAAAAGTATATAGAAGAACAATTTTCAAGGTTTCTAGATTGGTTTATGATTAAATGTGAGTACCTCCTTGAGAGTAGGTCTATCCCTTCCCATATCCTTGCCTTTTTTTTTCAGTATTAGTGCAGGGTAAACAAATTCAGCCTCAGTTTTGTCCTTTGATGTACATATATTTAATTTACTTCACAAAGTCATTATTACAAAACTCTTTATTTTGTTGAATACACAGGTTTATGGAAGACTTTCCACCCTAATGTCAGATCCTCAGAACCACGAAACATATCCAATCATCAAGAATTTGTTTGACTCTGCAGCTCATGCTCCAGTGCCCTGCCTTCTACCCCTCACTGTATGCCTTCAGGAGCCATTTCAAGTAAGTTAACTGTTTTGTTTCCAGTGTGTAAAGATGATGAATATGCTTAGTAAAGACGATGTTATCAGAAGTGCCATTTACCATATAGGGGGTCCCTGTTTAACGTCAGGGTTCTGTTTCTGACAGCTGACTTAACCCGGATTTTGACATAAGTCGAAACACACGTAAATTCGAACCTATGTCCCCCACCATGTTAAGCTGATATAAGAGCTGTATTGTAAGAAGAAAAATAATCAGTGAGGAAAGTGTTATTAGTCACACCTAATCCCAATTAGTTTCCTCTTACAACTCGCAGTAAATACTGTACAAGGATCGAGATCATAGTCCCTTACCACAAGTAATATCAATTTCGATTTTTTTTTTTCAAAAATTTTAATTATGTATTTCGGTTAAAGATAATTGTCATAGTAGCAGACTCTCTATGTTAATTTAGGTATTCTGGGCTCTTTTTTTAATGGCATCTTTGGTTCTCAGCTCAGATACTTATTTACATTCAAATTAAACTATGTTAATTAGTTGTATTTAACTTTGCATATATTTTAGGACCAAAACATGAAACTTGGAGATGGTCAGGTCTACTTCAATGCTCTCATTCGAGCTCGTCACAACCCTCATTATGTCATCACTCTTTCAACTGAACGGGGTGAAATTGCTGTATGGAATATCTTCACAATGTCACCTGTTCGCACACTGACAGGCATTACGCAGCCTAGGAAACTAAAAGTAAGCCACGTCTTGCCTCAAATATTTAGGATATTACTGTAATAGTATAGAAATGTAATATAAAACTCCAATTACATTAATCACAAACTGTATGGAGATATCGCTCATTTTTTTAAAATTGAGAGTACTTCTCTTATTACTAGCAAGTAAGAATACACTGTAATTAGTACATGTACCGTGCTTCTTTGGTAATTAAATGAGAAGATGATATTTATAAGTATGTGTGAATGTTGCTATAACAATAGAGAATCGTTCGATAATCTGTCTGCTTTTTGTCATTATCCTTCTTTTCATGTCATTTTATGAATATTATACCCATATCCTCCACTTTATAATACGGTAATGCTGTATAGTTGACCAAGAAAGGAGACGGTAATTCCATGATAATTGAAAGATATACTCTCATATATAAAAATTGACACTTAGGTTTGATATTTAAATATAGGATTGTAAACATAGAAAAGTATAAATTTTCACCCCAGTTAGTCAACTTTTACGACATGCCCTGGGAACTCCAAAGGAATTATTCTTACCCCTCACCCCATTGGCTATCTATCTATCTATCTATCTATCTATCTATCTATATATATATATATATATATATATATATATATATATATATATATATATATATATATATACTATATATATATATATATATATATATGTATATATATATATATATATATATATATATATATATATATATATATATATATATATATATATATATATATATATATATATATATATATATATATATATATATATATATACACGAACGAGTTACTTTTCGAATGGCAGGTCGCTGCCTGAATTGTCTGTAAGTTGGTATTTTGTATGTACAGTACTGTATATATGTACAGTATACAGGTGTATATGCAAACATTCCTACATCGTGTATGTTACATAATAAATTTGTGTTTGAACATAATTTGTATTGTTTTTCTAAAGACACATGATGCAAGTTTGCACGTTTCTGAAAACGTTGGACCCATCCATTTCTAGATTAAGAATAATAGTGGAGTGCATAGGCACTACTCTTTTCAAATGTTCATATCTCCGGATGTTCGTATATCGGATGTTCATAATTTGAGGGCCGTTTGTATAATGTTACTGTTTGCCGATTTATGTGTTACTCCTAATTCCCATTTGAATGAGGTGGACACAGACAGATTCAGACTCCGAAATATTAAGGCTAGATGCCCTTCTAAATGCCCCTTGGTGGGCTCGAACAAGGGTTTATCACGTCACGAGTCAAGTGTTCTAATTACTGCTGTACTGCAATCTCCATTTTTTATGAGTGTGTCACTAGGATGGGCACATAAATTTATGCTCATTGGGGCTGGACACAGAGAATATGAGAAGGAGAGTTAAGAGAAGCAGAGATGAGGAATGTTGTGACTTCTCAATGTGAAGGGATTGTAAGAATACACGCACGCACACCTCTAAACTATTGGCCTGTTTCCTTGAACAGCATAGTCTGCAAAGTTATGGAGAAACCACTAAGAAAACACATTTCTCTTCACTAGGAATCCTTTACCTTTTTATCAGTGAGATAGCATGGCTTCAGAGAAGGCAGTTCAAAAGTAACAAAGTTATTAGAATACTATGATGAGGTAAGCAGGATCTTACTGGAAAGAGAGGGCTGGACGGATTGCATATTAATAGATTTCCAGCGGGCATTTGATATGGTCCGAACCAGGAGACTTATCAAGAAGCTGCAAGTAATGGCGAAAATAGTTGGAAATGGCTTGGAATGGCTAGAACTTACATAGAAGGAAAGGAAGAGAGGGTTAGTAATTACCTAATTGTATTACCTAATTGTGTTTACGGGAAAGAGCCCAGAGCTCGTATCTTCCCGTCTCCTCATCGGTTCCATTTTGTACTTAGTGATACTTATCATACCTGTCCTTAAAATTATTGATTGAGATAGCATTAACTACCTCCTCGCTTAGCCAATTCCAGTTATCAACTACTCTTACACTGAAAAAGTATTTCCTTACATCCTGCAAAAAAGTTTTCTTACGAAGCATCAAACTATGACCTCTAGTTCTAGAGCCTGCCCTATCAAAATATCGATCCCTATCCACTCTATCATAACCATGAAGGAAATTAAAGACTGTCACCATATCCCCCCTCAATCTTCTAGCTTCGAGTGATGGTAAGTCTAATTCCCTCAGCCTCTCATCATAACTGAGATTGCGTATTTCTGGCACCACTTTCGTGGCATGTCTTTGAACTTTTTTCAAGCTTAGCTATGTGCTTTTTCAAGTGCGGATTCCAAAAGGGGGCTGCATATTCGAGTTTTGGCCTCACATAGGTTACATAAATATTTCTGAACATTTCCTTGTCCATGTGCCTGAAGGCTACCCTTACATTTGATAAGAATGCATATGCTGCCCTTACTACGCCATTTATATGTATTTCTGGAGACAAATCTATGCCAGTATGTTTACTCCTAGATCTCTCTCATTTTCTGTCTCTTGAAGTTGTACTCCAGCCACCGAGTAGTCAAGCTTGGGCCTTCTTGCACTTGTACCCATTCTCATTACCTTACATTTTGAAGTATTGAATTTCATTAGCCACTTTTCTGACCACTCATGCAGACTATTTAGATCTTCCTGAAGTTCTCTACCATTGTTCTCGTTTCTTACTCTCTTCAGAATCTTTGCATCATCTGCAAACATATTCATGAATGAATTTACAGACTCTGGTAGGTCATTTACATATACAAGGAACAAGAGTGGCCCTAAAACTGAACCCTGTGGAACTCCACTACTAACTCTTCTCCATTCAGACACTGAGTGTCTTACTCTAACCCTCTGTTCCCTTCCTTCTAAGTAAGTTTTTATCCATTCCAAGACATTTCCACCTATTCTCGCCATTGCTTGCAGCTTCCTAATAAGTCTCCCATGTGGAACAGTGTCAAACGCTTTCTGGAAGTCTAGGAATATGCAATCTGCCCAGCCCTCTCTTTCCTGTAAGATTCGGCTTACCTCATCATAAACTTCTAATAAGTTTGTTACTGTTGATCTACCTTCTCTGAAGCCATGTTGCCTCACTGACAAAGAGTTGAAGGATTCCAAGTGAAGAGAGATATGTTTCCTTAGTAGTTTCTCCATAACTTTGCAAACTATGCTGGTCAAGGAAACTGGTCTATAGTTCAGAGCCGTGTCCCTCCTTCCCTTTTTGAAGATAGGTATCACGTTTGCTTGTTTCCAGAATCTTGGAATCTCCCCTGACTCCAGTGACTTTTTAAATATGATACTTAGTGCCACTGATATTGAGTTTGCGCATTTTTTAAGTACATGAGGGGATATGTCATCAGGACCTGTAGCTTTATGAACATCTAAATCCATCAGCACTTTGCATACCTCTGTGGCTATGCTTCTATCTCTGCAGTCTGAGGGGGTGGGGTATTTTCTACTGTAAATACTGACTGAAACTCCTTGTTCAATTCTTTGCAGATCTCTTCATCCGTCTCAGTGTCTGAATGGAGAAGGGTTAGTAATGGGATTCCACAGGGTTCAACTTTAGGTCCATTTTGTATTTGTATACGTAAATGACCTACCAGTCTGTAAATTCATTCATGAATATGTTTGCAGACGATGCAAAAATTGTGAAGATAGTATGAGACGAGAACAATAGTAGAGAACTTCATGAAAACCTAAATAGTGTGCATGAGTGGTTAGGAAAGTGTCTAATAAAATTCAGTACTGCAAAATGTAAGGTAATGAGAATGGGTACAAGTGTGAGAAGACCCAAACATGATATTCAATAGCAGGAGCAGAACTTCAAGAGACGGAGAATTAGAGATATCTGGAAATAAACATACTGGCAGATTTGTCTCCGGAAATGCACATAAATGTCATAGTAATGACAGCATATGCTTTCTTAGCAAATGTGAGGTACTCTTCAGACACGTGGACAAAATCCACAGTTAAAAAAGCACATAAATATGCTGGAAAAAGCTCAAAGCCAGAGGAATGAGGGGGGATATGGAGACGGTTTTTAAATTCCTTTATGGTTTTGAGAGAGTGGACAGGGATCGTTATTATGATGAGGCTGGCTGTAGAACCAGAGGTCATAGTTTGAAGCCTCGTAAGAAAACTTCTCAGCAGGATGTATGGAAGTCCTATTTTTTAGTGTAAGAGTAGTTGACGATTGGAATTCGTTAAGACACAAATATATATATATATATATATATATATATATATATATATATATATATATATATATATATATATATATATATATATATATATATATATATATATATATATATATATATATATATATATATATATATATATATATATATATATATAAGACAGAAAATGTGATCGCGGAAGTGCAGAGTGGTTTTAGGAGAGGTAGAGGTTGTATAGATCAGGTTTTTATAGTTAGGCAGTTATGTGAGAAATATTTAGCAAAGGGTAAGGATGTGTATTTTGCATTTTTGGATCTGGAGAAAGCGTATGATAGAGTTGATAGAGAGGCAGTGTGGAATGTTTTGAGATTATATGGAATTAATGGTAAATTGTTGCATGCAGTGAAGAGTTTGTATGAAGGGAGTAGAACTTGTGCTAGGGTAGGGAATGAAGTGAGTGAGTGGTTTCCAGTGAGTGTGGGACTGAGACAGGGATGTGTGATGTCTCCATGGCTCTTCAATTTGTATATTGATGGAGTTGTAAGAGAGGTGAATGAATGAGTGCGTGGTCGAGGATTGAGAATGGTAGATGGGGATGATAAAGAGTGGGAGCTGAATCAGTTGCTGTTTGCAGATGATACTGTGGTGGTGGCAGATTCAGAGGAAAAGCTGTGTCAGTTAGTGTCAAAATTTGGAAGGGTGTGTGAGAGAAGGAAGTTGCGAGTGAATGTGGGAAAGAGTAAGGTTTTGAGGTGTACAAGAAATGAGGATGGTGCTAGATTGAATGTTATGTTGAATGGAGAGACACTTGAGGAAGTTGATCAGTTTAAGTATTTAAGCCTGGTGGAGTGGAAGCTGATGTGTGTCACAGAGTGAATGAAGGATGTAAAGTGTTGGGTGCGTTGAAAGGAGTGATGAAGAATAGAGGGTTGAAAATGAATGTTAAGAAAGTTTGTATAAGAAAGTGTTGTGCCAACTGTGATGTATGGATCGGAGTTATGAGGTTTGAAAGTAAGTGAGAGACGGAAACTAAATGTGTTTGAGATGAAATGCCTGAGAAGTATGATTGGTGTATCTCGGTTGGATAGGGTTAGGAATGAAGTGGTGAGAGCAAGAATGGGTGTGAGGAGAGAACTTGCAGCCAGAGTAGTTATGAATGTTCTGAGATGGTTTGGTCATGTGGAAAGGATGGATGATGAAAAACTGCTGAAAAAGGTGATGAATGCGAGAGTTGATGGGAGAAATGCTAGAGGGAGGCCTAGTTTGGATGGATGGATGGGGTAAGGAGAGCCCTGAATGATAGGAGGATGGATGTGAGGGAAGAAAGTGAGCGTGCTAGGAATAGGAATGAGTGGCGAGCATTGTGACGCAGCTCTGATGGGCATCTGCTGTTACCGCGGGGCTGCATCTTACAGAGGTAGCCCTGTGGTAGGGGCAGTAGGAGTTGCCAGTTGTGAAGCGACACAGGTTGTGGAAGAGCCGGGAGGATGGGCTGTGGCACTCCAGCAGTTCCAATTGAACGGTCGCTGGCTCCCTCGTCATTGCCCATAGAGCAAAGTAATCCCCTTATTGTTTTCTTTCTTTGATGTCGGCTACCCCCAATTAAATGGGGAAACAGCGAAGGTAGATAGAATAGAATATATATATATATATATATATATATATATATATATATATATATATATATATATATATATATATATATATATATATATATATATATATATATATACAGTGATCCTTCGCTCTATCACGTTTCTTCCCTCGCGAATTCACTGTACCGCGATTTTTTTTTAGCAATTTCTTTTTTTTGGGGGGGAGTATATGGAAAAATATTAAAATATTAAAAAAATAAAAATTTCAGTATTTTCATTTTTTTTATTGAAAAAAAAATTTCATTATTTAATTGATAAAAAAAATTTATTTTCCAGCCTACAAATAATAAAACAGTAAGAAATAGTAAAAAAAACATAAATTTGAACATGTACCTCAGCACCATAGAAAGTACGATACAGGTATTAGCATTTCGATAAACGCAAAGGGTCGCACCTACGTGAGCTAGCATATATTAAAATTTCTAGTAGTTTCATGATTTTATTGATAAAAAAACGTATTTCTTAGCCAAAGAATAATAAAACAGTAAAATATAGTAAAAACATAAATACTAACAGTATTGCACCATGTAAAATATGATACCGGTATCAGCGTTTCGGAAAACGAAAAGGGTTGCACCTATGTGAGCTAGTACATATTGAAATTTTCATTATTTTATTTATAAAACAAGTAGTTCCTAGCCTAAGAGTAATAAAACAGTAAAAGAGATTGGATTCACAACAGTAAGGCAGATATAGTAGCAATTACAGAGACCAAGTTGAGTGAGGACATAAACCGTGTCACAGTTTTTCCTAAGGGCTTCAGAATATTAAGGGTTGAAAGATCTGAGAGGACTGGTGGAGGGATAGCACTGCTCATAAGTGAAAGGATTCAAGTTGAAGAAATAAACTTGGCTATAGAAAGTGAGTTCAAGGAATTTCTTGTTGCTCGCATAAATACTGGTCAGAGAGCATTATAATAACTGTTGTTTATAACCCACCAAGGAACCAGAATAGGCTAGAAGTTTATGTGGAAAGTCATATAGGTACTATTGAAGTCATAAACTCAGTTGTTCACGTATAACTCACAGTATTGCATCATGTGAAATACTGTCCGATAGCGTAAAATGTATTGGGGTCGCACCTAAGTGAGCTAGCATATATATGAAAATTTCCAGTAGTTTCATGATTTTATTGATAAAAAAAAGTATTTCTTAGCCTAAGAATAATAAAACAGTAAAAAATAGTAAAAACCATAAATACTAACAGTATTGCACCATGTAAAATACGATACCGGTATCAGCGTTTTGGACAAAGGCTTGCACCTACGTGAGATAATTCATGGAATGCTATTGGCTGAAAGAGTGAGAAATCTGTATCATGGGGTCTGATTGGCTTTTTCATTGAAGTTTAGTTCTCCCACCATCTTCCATTGTCTCGTCTCACTCGTTCAGTCTAACTCACGTGTGCGCCGTTCACGTTGTGCTTATTAATACATTTTGCTTGTGATTTTGTTACTCGCATATTTTAACCTTTGCAATGCCTCCCAAGCATCCTTCATCTTCCAACGCTTCTCCTAGTGAGCCAAAGCGGCAAAGGAAGATGTTAACCATAACAGATAAGGTGAAACTCTTAGATATGTTGAAAGAAGGAAAAAGGTTTACGGATGTCGGCCGCTATTTTGGCCTCAATGAATAACCGCCGTAAAGCTGTTATTGGCTGCGGAATAATTTCCTCTGGCGTCTACAAACTCATTACCACCTCATTCACGGTAAGTTTACCTATCACGTACATACGAATTTATGTTGCATGCTGTTATTTATAAAGTAAAGGGTGGTTTTTTAACAGTGCAGGGAGGGTTTATACAGTAAACGTAAAAATAATTGTAAAATACCTATGTACATGAGTATTTCATGTCATTACCATCTCATTCACAGTAAGTTTATCTATCACTTTCATATAAATTTACGCTTGCATGCTGTTATTTATGAAGTAAAGGGTGGTTTGTTAACAGTACAGGGAGGGTTTATACAGTTTAAACGTAAAAATAAATTAAAATATCTATGTACATATAGGGTGATCCTACTTCGCGAAATTCCTGTCTCTCGCTGGGTCCCGGAACCGAACCTGCGCGATAATCGAAGGAACACTGTATATATATTAATCAATGCAGTACTTACTTGCTTAGTTGAGCTAGAAAGGGCGAGAGGTAGAATATATTTCTCTCCCATGGTCTATAGATGATTGATGATTATCGGTGCCTGGTGTTATGTGGAAGAGAGTTGAGGATTTACAACTTTGATGAAGGCCTGTTTGTGATGAAGTTACGCGAAGTTATGAACCAGAAGATGCCTTATTTTGGTCTTCATGACAAGGACCACGTAGTTGCTCTCTCACGATCTCGCATGTATGTTAACATGATGAATCTACAGAATGGGGACTGTGTTGCGACATTTAAGGTTTGTCATATTGTAAATTTCAGGCTGGTAGTCTTTTCTAATATAAGAGGTATGTTGGAACTGCAAGGTACATATCTTAAAATGAGATATAGTCATAAATACATCAAGAATATGAAGTGGAGTTGACATTAAAAGTTATGTAAGCATCATGCCCACTTTTATTGTACTTCCTTGTTATAATAATTAATATCTAAGATATACATATTTTAAAGCTTCACTTCATTGAAGGCCTTGATTTACCTGTGACTTTTGGAACATTTTTATTTAGTAAAAAAAGATGGATGTAGAGGCCCTAATCATGATAACATAATCATGGCAATTTTTTTCTTTTTATGCTTTGGTTGATAATCATATATCAATGATATGGTATTGTAGAGAATCTCTGCATACAAAACCATATTACAGGTATTCCATTTCTTTGTTTAAGTATATAGGATTTGTATACTGTGTATTACACAAATTGCCATTTTCCAGTGGTAACTGCCTTTCTGTTTAGGCTTAGGCTTGGTTAATTTTATTGCCTTTACATGCCCAGACACTAGTCTTCCATATTTTACTGCTGCAATCTCCTACAAATGTCTAGCATTTCATATTCTAAATTTCTAATTTATTTTCACATACATCTGCTTAGCATACATTTGGAGATATCGCATTAAATAAATGCTGTTAATTTTGTGCCAAAGTTTTACTGAGTAATGTATGCACATTAGTTGTTAAAGCAGGATGTATACATTTGATCAGCGTTCCCAGATGAAGAGGTATCGATAGTGAGGCTTACAATTATGTATTGCTTTCTTTAGCCAGAGTAGAGTGGCCACAATCAAAAGAAGAGAATATGAAATGGTTTAATAACATAAGTGACACTTCCTTTCATCTCTTCAGTTGTGAGCATTTGCTCTTAATCTTGCTTATTAATGTCATATAAAGTATACAAGCTCAATCCAATAACAGGGTTAAATTTCAAAAACTAGTCTCAGATGTTCCCAGTTTTCCATGACCCATTCATGAGGACTTATTTTCATGCAGTGATAATTGTTAAGATATATAGGTATATAACTGCACCAAATCATACTGTCCCTTGCATGCCTCTCACCCTCATGGATGTCAAGGCCTCTACTGGATATATCACACAACCCATCCGTTCATAGCCTTCTTAGCTTACCTTCATGTAGAGTAAATGTTAAACTTGACTTTTAAATTAAAATGTTCAAACCAAAAAACATGATTGTAAAATGTAAGGAAATAGTGAACTCAGAAGAATATTAGTACTGTACTTACAATAATATGTTGAAAAAAAAAGTGTTCTCTGACAAGCTGAACGACAGAGAAATGCAGCCTCACTTTCTGTCACTGTGCAAAATTTAAGTAGTGATTTCAAGGTCTGTTGGTGCCTTTCTAATGTACCTTACAATTGAGGGTGATGTTTTAACATATTATTCTTTTAATTTCTCGGGGTAAATATTGCTACCTCTTCTTGAATTTTTTTCTGTAAACTTGTATTTGTTAAACCTTGAAAGGTGTATTTCTATATTAACTGCACAAAGGTTCTGAGAGCTGATGCATAGGTTTCTAGTGATGTAACAGACTTGTTATTACATATTGTTTCCTGAATAATATATAATGACAAATTAAAAACCATAATTATATGACAGGTTGGCGAAGATAGGTTCTTAAATAGTCTTATGGTTTCGGAGAATGGCAAAATATGTGTATGCGGCGATGAAACTCAGAAACCATCTGCTCTTCTGGTGTGGGACTTGGAACTGCGAAAACTTATGTATGACCTCAGGATCCCCCATCATGAATTTATAACCCGACTGGCAGCAATAACCAAAGAAGGACATTATGTGTCATGTGTGTGCAGGGTAAGTCAAGCAAAATTCAAATAAATTTGAAGTGAAAACTATATAAGAGCTATATATTTAATCAAAACTGCTTGCCAATCACAATACTCAAATTAGGTTGGTATTACCATATAACCCAGCATATATTTGTAAAAAATAATACCCATTAAAATTGCCCAAAAGAGGGCTCCTTACATAGCTTTCCTTTAGAATACAGTATACTGTACTACATTATATAAATATTACCTTCACTTGTTGCACAATAATTTTAAAAGGCAGCTTTATGTTGAAATGTTTTATATAGCTTGCCAGGTGAAGTATGACTTGCAGTACTTAATAATGTACTAATTATTGTAATATTTTTCTATACAATTTCTTCCTCAGGAAGTGGACGAACCAGCTCCAAACTTTATTGTTGTTTATGACTTACAAAGTGGCACACTTTTCAAAAAGTGGAAGCCAGGTGTAAATGTCATTTCTATAGCTATCTCCTCAGCAGGTGGTTGTGTTGTTGTTGGTTTAGAAGACTCTAAGCTTATGGCCTATGACCTCATTACAGGTAATAAAGACTTGAGTAGTTATAGTTCTAATTTTAGGCTGTCATCTTATAGCTTACAAGTCCGTTTTAGTTTACAGATTTCACTTTGTATTGGTGTAAGCACTAGAATGCTTTTCATTTGTATAAAGGGAATCAGAGGCCTAATGATATTGATGGTTAATGAGTATACTGGATATATACATTGGCATATTGGAGTGTGAATTGGCAGGGTATTGTTCTATCTGCTTATGGTGTATATGCGAACACATATCATACTTTTTTAATGGAAATTTAAAAAAAAATACATATGTTTTAAAGCTGCTTTAAGGAAAGAGGAGCCTATTTTTCTGAGTCTTCATGAGGTACATGCAGTCTCTCTAATTGGTAAAGGTATAGCCAATTCAGAATCCATTGCTCATAAGAAAAAACAGAACAAGAAGTCCAGCCATATGCTCACATTTGTAATCCGTTTTATTGGTTCTCCAGGAAATGGAGGTGTATACCTCAGCTCATGGCGATCAGAAAAAATACATTATCCTTTCCGTCACTGCTACCAAGCCTGCAGACAACTATATATATCTTAGAAACACAACTTCCAAAAAATAAATAGGGATAAATATGGTGGGAGTTGACAGGTGACATGGACACAAAAAATATGCTTTTCCTTCCTCAGTGTGTCTCATCTCTGATTGCTGCGTGCATCCCATCAAGACAATTAGAAATGCTGAACCTAAGGAGGGTGGACTTTTTAAAAGGCATAAAGTCTATTTCAAGTACTGTACTTGTTTTCATATTTTTTTAGTAAACAGCCATACTAAGCCTTGAACAGTAACTAAAGTGGACTTTATTACAAAATAAAATACAAAGTTACATATGTGAGGAATACACAAAGGCTTCTGGGAAATTAATGTTACTGAAATCTTTATGAAAGCGATTCATGTAAGCAAGAGATAACATAGAAAAAGGGGGTGTTAATAGTTACCAACCATAAGTACTTGAATGTAGTACGAAACATTGAAACTAGTGGGATCATATGGTTCATATAAACAATAGGTAATAATTAGTTTCCGGATTCCCTTGAGTGTTACTTGATCCATAATCATTCTGACTGGAGGCAGCTTTAGCGAGACAGACTGTACCCCTAGCCATTTTACATTCCTTCAACGTAATATGCTTAGTCATAATGCTACTCTCCCTCAAAAGTATGTTCACTGCTATTATTCAAGCTGAATGTTAGATTCTCCTTTGTTTATGATATGGAATATATTCACACTGTCGTAGTAAACCCAAATATAGCATTGCCTTATACGTCTTCCATGCCTATGTAAAAGGCTCCCAAATTTCCAAGGGAGCTCTGTTGATTCATCTGTGTAGCCACTTCCTTAAATGTGAGAGTAAATGGAGAGATTCTTGAAAACTTGAAAGTTTTAAGTATCTGGGGTAGCATACGGCAATGAATGGAGAGTGAATGCATAGGAAAGTCATAGAGTGAATGAAGCACGTAAATTTCTAGTTGGTAAGAAAAATGTGATGAGAAATAGGTATTTAGGAATGAATGTAAAGAGAAGGATTTATGAAGCAGTGGTTGTGCCGACAGATTTGTAAGGAGCAGAGACTTGGAATGCAAGAATGGATGAACAGAACTTCTTGAATGTAATGGAGATTATTTGTTTAAGAAGTATGATAAATGTATCTAGAATGGATAGAGCGATGAATGAGGAGGTGAGGCATAGAACAGGTGTTGAAAAAAGGCTGTCGGAAAAGTTAAACAAGTATGTTGAGGTGATCTGAATATATGGAAAGAATGAAAAATGAATGATCAACAAAGAGTGTGGAGAGCAGACGAAATTGGAGTAAGCTGGGATGGGTGGGTGTGAGGGGGTTTGCCGTGACATGAAGAAGTAGAGGTAAGCCACCTGCAGTTGTCGGTCCTTACAGCAGAAGATTCTTGCCACTTGCCCTGTGGATAACCCAGACACTGTGGTAGTGGAGATTTGCAGCAACCCTCTACCACGTGATTGAGACACATTGGCTTCTGATGAAAGTGTGTGCTTTGGCTCGGCCATACCCCGTGCAAGGGGGATTGTTGCTATTTTATATGTAGGCAACTACTTTCTTGTCCCAGTCCTTTATTTTAATGAAGGAGTGAGAAACCTATTCTTGTCCGATAAGGTGGTTCACATAATGGAGTACATTATGGAAGGTATTTTAAGGTTCCCATTACTCTTTCAACTTCATGAAGTTTCTTGGTTTCCTTTGCAGACATAATACTGCACTTGATATATCTTGCTATTTTGAAGGAGGGAGGCTTATAATATTGGTGAGCAGGTTCCGGTAAATATGCAGGCATTTGAAGTCCCTGGAGGTTAGCAAATATGACTTCTCTTAGTTCACAAAGAAGCATGTAAAAGCCTTTTATTCCTATAACTTCAGTTCAAACATTTAATGATCCCTTCAACTCGTCCAGTACTAGACAACCGTCCATATTAGCAGCCACTTAAATGTTTCTTCCTCGAAATATTCTAAAACTGACGTTGAAGATATTCAAAACACGACATTGAGGCAATATTGAGACCATAAGTAAAGACATGGGAGCAGAAACTATGTTTCCGTTCTTAATGCCTGAAAATATTTCAAAGTATTTGGCCACTGGGACGTGCCAGTCTGCATATGTTGTGATAGTCCATGCAATTTCTGGGATCATGCACAGTATGTTTTTACTTATTAATAATCTGAATTTGCTGCTGGGAATGTACATGTTAAGAGTCGAGAGGTCAATGATTATTCTCGGTATTTCCAAGTTTTTCTTTTTAATGGTTACCAATTGGCTTCGTAGTTTGAATATGCTGTATATACTTTCTTCAGATTTCATCATCTCCCCTATAGAGTTCTCCTGAATTTGTGATATATTTCCTGAGCCTCCTCAGTGGAGAAGAGCTTTCTCCCATTTGACGTTTAGGCCCACGTTGATTACAGAGTAGGCCAAAGGGCATGATCTCCTTATTCCTTAAATTCTGCTACATGGCTCCCCACAACATGATAGCTATTTCACCTCCTGACAAAATGGATGATAAGGTTATCCCCAAATCTTTTCCTCCATGAATGGTGGGTTTTCATCTAAGAATCCTGAATACCCTGGTCCAAAAGTAGGCATCCCATGTGAAGGTTTCTTTGACAGGCCAAGAATGCTTGTCTGGGTCTTCGACCAATTCTTCGTGAAGGCAGAGCCCCCAGCAACACATCCTCTACCCTTTACCTCATGTGCCTCTATAGACCCACCTGTCCCAGTATCTGCTGCAGCTTCTCTTGCCTCTCCAGACTCACCTGTCTCTCCAGCTTCCTCCTCCTTATAAGTCTGTCTGTCTATTCCTTCCTTGCAACGCCCCTTCCAGTGTGCAAGCTGACCACAATAGTAAAGGTAAGCAATACTGTATAGAGTACTTTTACTATTTTTAAGTCTTAGATTAAATGAGTAATGGTAAGCAATACTGTATAATGTACTTTTACTATTTTCATGTCTTGGATTACACGAGTAAAGGTAAGCACTTATGGATAGTGTACTTTTACTATTTTTATGTTTTCGATTATGAACTTAGATTATATTCCTATGTTTTAGATTATTTGTTTTCTGCATTTGTGACGGACCTAGGTTCGTTTTTAGGTGTGTTCCGACTTATGATGAAAACCGGGTTACAACAGCTGTCAGGAACAGAGCCCTGTTGTAAATCTGGGACCCCCCTGTATATATATATATATATATATATATATATATATATATATATATATATATATATATATATATATATATATATATATATATATATATATATATATATATATATATATATATATATATATATATATATATATATATATATATATATATATATATATATATATATATATATATATATATATATTTGTGTGTGTGTGTGTGTGTGACATGACCTAAATAAAATAATTTACACAAGAATTCAACTCATAAACAAACTCACTATCATCTTTGGGTTTGACGTAAAAAGACAAAGGAATTATTATATATCACTTATATTATTGTTCTAGCGGTAAATTTTATGAAGTTAATCTTTATATAGGTCGAAAATAAAGGGATATAAAATACTTTAAAGCAAAAGTTTCTTATCTGATATCTAGTCATAATCAACACCTCTTTTTCACACCTGAGAGATATAATGTTTGTTGCTTTGGTAACAAAGATGGAAGGGCATTTGTATTTTTCTGAAGTCTGGGTGAGATGAGTCTGGGCCCTACCGCCATTAGAGCCTGTAAAATAGATAAAAACATGAGCATGTGGCTGGAACTATTGTTTCATTTTTTTTAAGAAGCTCAATTCTGGACTGGCTACACTTCCACCAGAGAGACTCTTGACAAAATGTATAGACAGAAAATATGCCATTTCATTTTGTCTTAACAGGTAATCCTCGTTGGACCCTAAAAGGTCATACTGCACCACCTAACACCATTAGACTGGATAATCGAGGCCTTCAATGTCTTACTCTTGATTCCCTTGGCCGTGACAGATCAGTCCGAGTGTGGGACATTCATTCAGGTAATTTTTATATCTTGAAAGTTCTGTAAGTAGAGCTTGAAAAGTTATATGTAAATAGAAACCGGATTAGATTTTTTACTTACGGAAAATGCATTTAAAAAAATAACCTTAGTTCATTGGAGGTACATATATGTACTTTTGTTTTTTGAACAGGTAATAGCCTAGCTGTTTTGACCCCCGACCAAGCCATCACTGCCTGTGAAATTTCAAGTGATGGTAAGGCTGTTGTTCTCGCATTGGAAGGACGAAATGAAATCGTAACTTTCCTTTTATGTCACAAATCGGGTGTTAATGACCAAGGTACACCTAAGTCTTATGGAAATGACACTAACAGAGGAAAAGTATTCGACCTTAGTCAAGCAGGGTAAGTCACTCTTTACTATCTTTCCTCACAAAATACCCTACTACACCACATTTTTGCATTGCATTGCCTTTCCAGTCTCTGAGACTAGGAAGAATATTGGTTAGTTATGAGTTCCACTTTCATATTATTTGGTAACCTGAGTATGCATATTAGATAAAAAAAAAGTCATCATCAGTAGGGACTAAATAAAATTTGGATGTCAGTAGTTCTCTAGAAACATGAATATTTTTTCCAACTCCAAACTTTAGTGTTTTCAGTGTATCAGTCGGGTGAGTTAATAATTGATTTATGCATGTACAGTATTATCTTGCACAGTCACTATAAAGTTGGCCACAACTTTTAATAAATAGCTAAAGCTGATGGTAAGGTTTCACTATAACTTGCCCATTCATCATATTTTACATTCAAGTACTTAAAATAGCATAAGGAAGGGAGGAGCTGGTTATTTTCTATAAAATCCCGCACACTAAGTATAGCTACAAATTTTGAAATTCACAGATAGATGCTATTATTTAATAGGTGCTATTATTCAGTAGGTGTGGCATAATACATTGTTTTAGGAAAAGGATCTAAGAGCTCTGTGGCTGTTGAGAGGGCCTGTCCAGTCAGGAGGTGGAAAACTGGAGAAAAGATGTCTTTATCAACCCAATGCAAAGGAATATTGTGGGAAGAGAGACTTACACCAGCTTGCTTGCTGACATCATACATTTCGCAAATTTCATTTAACACATTGATTTCATATTTTCTTCGTAATTTTCAAACTTTTCATTGGCATCCTCTGGAATTTTCATGGCTCCCATTCACGTATTTTTATTTTATTCATATACAACACTATACCTTTCAGCTTCAAAATAGTTCTTATGAAGGATTATGATGAGATTGGAGATGCCTTACATTAGTCGCATAAATACCACTGAACACTTTCTTGGCCATATGCCAGAAGGCCACCATTATTTTTGCTAAGAAACCATATGCTGCATTTACTATACTATTTACATGCAATTAATATACCATTTCCATGTTTTACAGAGAAAAATATGCTAATACAATTACCCCTTGTTATCTTATGTTCTCATATTCTTGAAGTTCCATTCCTGCTCTTAAAATACCCAAACTTGAGCCTTCTTGCACTCTTTTCCATTCTCACAATTTTACCTTCTGAAGAAGTGACTCACATAACCACGTATCTGACCACTCATGCAGACTATTAAAATTATCTTTTAAGTACTCTCCGAGTGGGGGCAATATTTTTTCTGTCTCAGTGTCACACTCATAAAATTACTTTCTTCACAATTTTGGCATCATATGCAAACATTTAAAAATGCTTTTACAGTCTCCCGCAGGTCCTTTACTTATATAAGGAACTAAATTGGCCCAATACCTGATCCCTGTGGAAACCCACTGCTAACTTTTCTTCGGTCAGACACTGCATGTCTTACTCTATCCAAAAGTTCCTTTCCTTCTTAATAAGTTTCTTTTCTCTCCATGACATTTCCACCTATCTTGGCAATACTTGCAGCTTTTTAATAAGTCTCCCATGTGGACTTTATCTAAGAATACGCAACTTGCCCAGCCTTCGCTTGCCTGTAAGATTTGGCTTACTGCATCATAAATTCTAGTAAGTTTAGTACCATAGACCTAATTTCTCTGAAGCCATATTGTCTCATGAACAAAAGCAGACTCCCAGTGAAGAGAAATGTGTCTTCTCATTAGATTCCCCATAACTTTGAAAACTATGGAAGTTAAGAAAACAGGCCTATAATTTAAGTATTTGAAGATAGGTACCCCGTTTGCTTGATTCCAGCATCTCTCCCCTGATTCCAATGACTTCTCAAATATGATCCATGGCAATACTGATATTTGTTTAGCAGGCAATTCCTTGGTAAGTAAAGGGGATTTGTCATCCGGCCTCATAACTTCATCAATGCTTCACATGCTTCTGTAGTTGAAAAGATTGTTCTCTAATACTGGTCTGAGATCGCTCATCTTTGCAGTATGAGGGATGGAGTATTATCTGCAGTAAATATAGACAAAAATTTCTTGTTGAATTCTTTGCAGATCTCCTCATCTGTCTCATTAAAGCTTTCATCTGCCCTCTCCAACTTTAAAACGTATTCTTTGACCTTTAAATTTCCTTTAACAAAGCAGTGGAAAAGTATGGGATTTTCTTTAGCCTTCCTGGTAATATCCTTCTCATAAGACCATTCTGCCTTTCTTCTTTTATTAAGGTAATCTTTCCTGCCCGTTTGTAATGTTCCCTTCCATTTTATTTTTGCTCCTACTGAACCTATTCCAGCATTAGTCTCTGCGCTTCTTTGATCTCTTACACTCATTAATGAACCATTTCTCTTTGGCATTAATCATTTCTATTTTAGTGGATGGCATGCAGCAACTTACTCTCTTTTTTATATTCTTCACGAACGATTTAATTTATATCTCGTACAAATTTTGTTTTATCAAATATGGTCCCCCAGTCAATACCTGCAAAATGATTGTTAATTTTCTATAATCTTTTGGCACTCTTCTGTATTTCCTTCTTGAAGCTAGAAGAATGAGAGGGGATATGGTGACGGTTTATATATTCCTTCATGGTTTTGACAGTGTGGATAGGGATCGATATTTTGATATAGCTGACACTAGAAAACTTCTTTGCAAGATGTAAGGAAGTACTTTTTTAGTGTAAGAGTAGTTAAGCGAAGAGGCAGTTAATGCTAACTCTATCCATATTTTTAAGGACATGTATGATAAATATCACTAAGTACAAAAATGGAACCGACCAGGAGACGGGGAGTTATGAGCATTAGGATCTTTCCCGCAAGCACAATTAAGTAATTACACAAACACAAAAGGATTTTTTTTAAAAATTCTCTTGGAGGCAAGATTCCTAGATTATGTACAAGGAATTTCCTGCATCAACTTTTATGGGAACCGACGTAGCCCAGGGTTGGGGATGACCCATCACTGCTCGTTCTGTTGTTCACAACTAATGTGTTGGATTGGCGAAACTGAGTATGAGCCACTAATTGGAAAAAGTGGCCACTGTGTGTCGTTGATAAAGTATATCATATAAAATTTTCTGCCTAAGAGTAAGGAAACTGAAAAGGAAACGAGGAGGCACTATCCAAAAGGAGATTACAACGTAATTTATGATCCTTTTGTAGTTGTTGTCTGGATAACCTTATGTAACAAGAAATCTGTACAAGAGATTTTGAAATATTTTGTGATGAATATGAGAAGATAGCTACATGCTGTATACCATCCACCAAAATAGGAGCTGTTAATGCCCTTGAGATATGGTTCATTAATGAGTGTAAGAGAGCTAAGGATTGGCGAGACGAATGCTGGAATAGGTATCGGAGGAGAAAAAGTATAAATGACTGGCAGACTTACAAACAAGCAAGAAATGATTACCTCAGTAATAGAAGAGGTAGAGAGGGATTATGAGAGGGATATTACTAGGAAGGAGAAAGAACTTTCAAAGGTTTCCACAGCTTTGACACAGGAATACTGAAGGTCAAAGAACAAATATTAAACCTGAAGAGGGCAGATGGAAGCATCACTGAAACAGATGAAGAGATCAGCAAAGAATTGAACATGGAGATTCAGTCAGGATTTACAGGAGATATTGCTCCACCCCTCAGATTGCAGAGATAAGAGATCATGGACAGGTGTTAGACAACATTGTGCTTTTAGCTACAGAGGTATGCAAGGCGTTGATACAGTTAGATGCCCATGATGCTATGGATCTTAAAAGAAAGAAAAAAGGATATGCGACGGTTTTTAAATTACTTCATGATTTTAACAGAGTGGATAGGGATCGACATTTTGATATGACTGGCACTAGAATTAAGGGTCATAGTTTGAAGCTTCGTAAGAAGCCTTCTTTGCAGGATGTAAGGAAGTATTCTTTATAGTGTAAGAATAGTTGGTGATTGGAATTCGCTAAGTAAGGAGGTAGTGTATGCTAACTCAATTCATAGTTTTAAGGACAAATATGATAAATATCACAAAGTATAAAAATGGAACCAATCAGGAGATGGGAAGTTACGAGCATAGAGCTCATTCCCGAAAGCACAACTAGGTAATTACACAGATATGGGCGGCTCTAGAACCGGAGGTCATAGTTTAAATCTCCAGAAGAAATCTTTGCAAGATGTAAGGGAATACTTGTTTAGTGTAAGGCTAGTTGATGATTGGAATTCGCTAAGAAAGGGCATAGTTAATGCTAACTGCATCCATAGTTTCAAGGACAAATATAATAAGTCTCATTGAGTATAAAATGGAATCAACCAGAGACAGGGAGATATGAGCATAGCTCTCTTTCCGTAACAGTTAGGTAATTACATATACTGACATCAAGACTAATTGAGTTTCTTGCCTCATAGTATAGTAAGTCATAGTAAGGGTTGCATATGCTTTCTTAGCAAATGCAAGGGTAGCCTTCAGTCACATGAACAAGGGAAATTTTCAGAAATATTTATGTAGCATAAGTGAGGCCAACACTGGAATATGCAACACCATTTTGGAATCCACACTTGAAAAAGCATATAAATTATCTGGAAAAAGTTCAAAGACATGCTACGAAACTGGTGCCAGAAATTCGCAATATTAGTTATGAGGAGAGGCTGAAGGGAGTTAGGACTTACGATCATTCAAAACAAGAAGAATGCGGGGGGATATGGTGACGGTTTTAAAATTCTTTCATGGTTTTGACAGAGTGGATAGGGATTGATATTTTGATATGGTTGGCTCTAGAAATAGAGGTCATACTTTGAAGCTTTGTAAGAAAACTTGTTTTCAGGATGTAAGGAAGTACTTTCTCAGAGCAGAATAGTTAATGATGGGAAATTGTTAACGAAAAGGTAGTTAATGCAAACTCAATTTACAGTTTTAAGGACAAATATGATAAGCATCATTGAGAATAAAAATGGCACTGACCAGGAGACGGGAAGTTGACAGCACAGGGCTCTTTCCCGTAAGCACAAATGGGTAATTATCTAAAATCCATGGTGTAACCTATGATATATGAGTCATGTAAACATGTTGCAGAAATAAAAAAGAAATAAAGTGACATCAAGACTTGTGCCATCAGGTTACTTGCCTATGCAACGTCAGGACACAACATAGAAATCAGTATCATAGTATAAAAATAATATATACGCTTAGTGATGGAGTATTCAAGCCCTAATTGAGTTTCGTATCTCACTAAAACAAATCACGACACCCTAAAGACAGCTTTCTTCCAATGCCCATTTTATGCTAAACCTCCTTTCTTAACACACCTCATCTTCATATCCATTTAATCTGTTCCATTCAACCTCTCTTACAATTGAAGTCTCTGTTCATACAATGCAGTAGAGATCACTCCCTCATAAAAGCTTAAATACCATTATGCTCATTACTCTTTTATCACGTTTAGACAATTACTCGCTACCTTTCCTGTAACTCTCCACCACATCTACTCCTCCATGGGACCCCATATACTTAAACAACTCTCAATTTCCTCAAGCATCTCTCCTTTCAACCTTTCTCCATTAGCAGTGCATGTAATTATACCCTTATTCACCCATAACCTCCTCCTCTCTAACACCCTTACAAAATCTGTCACTAACTGCTTCAAGTTTCTCTTCACCTTTAACCGGATAGTGCATCAATAATAAATGAATATGATGCATTATATTTGTAAACAAAACATGCACTTTGTCAATTTTCAAAGCAGTCTCTCTGTCTCATGAATCATTTCGGTGTTTATGTCCCTTGGAGGATATTCCAGGTTATAAGAGCTAAGGAAATATGCTTGCAAATTAAGATAACTTCGTACAATTTTATGAATTTAGAAAGAAAAGGTTTTAATTTTTTGAATGTTGAAAGAAAAAGTTTTATCAGATATAAAACGCACACCATCGCTAAGTTGTCATTCTGATGTTATCATCGTTTAGATTCGAAATTGGTGATTTGCTTGATTCATTATTATCATAAAATCTAATTATTCATTAAATTATATGATAGTTGTTGACAGTTCTGAAAGTCATTCTTCACTTACCATCAGTACTACAAGCTGTTTAGATATAAAAGTTGTATTTACAAATTATAGTGAGTTCCTTAAGGTGAGTATTTTTTTTAAATAATTTGCATGTGCAATTAATGCATGTTTTTCTTTTCTGTTCAGTACATGGCCCATGTCTGGTGATGCGGAGGAAAACATGCTGTGGAGTTAACTTGGCTCTTCTTAATTAGAATGCATGAACTGTAAATATATACGTGACCACAATTACCTATAGCTTAAGGAAAGTAAATTCTCTCAATGCAATATATTTCCTATTCTGAAATATTCCAAATAGTCAATAAGAATATATCTGGTCTACAATTGTCAGGTTCAAATACCTCTCTTCATTGCTAAACTCAATGTTGTGTTATGTCTGTTGTACTAAAAATATTAAAACAAGAAATTGAGATAATGAGAGTTCACACTATATGCATCATCAACTTCAATTTGACTCCGTTGCCTTATGAGGTGTTATGGCCCACATAAGTCATGATTCTGTAGCACAAGGTTACTATTAAAATTATTTCATCTAGCAGGTACTGCACCTTATACATACCTGTGCTCATACATTTATAATAAGTAAGGCATCAGAGGGGAGGAGAGACTTTAGCTTGATGGGTAACATAGTTACATAAAATATAGATCTAATGATATTACAGTATATAGTGGTAGGATAGAACATACATTGAAACCATTAATACCTACAAGGATAAACTGTATTATACAGTACTTATGATTACATAAAATCTTTCTTCAAAGCTGTATCATGACTCATTAAAAGAAAATGAAGCTTTAAAGTGAAGAGATGCAGCCAGATAGGTACAGATATAGGCTAATAGACACAACAGCAAATTTCTCACAATCTGCATTGGAAGGACTTTAAGAGTAGTAACAGGGTAATGATTAATGTACTTACAAGGGAGCAGGTGGGTAGCAGCAAACGAGAGAATGCTTGCAGGTAGTTTCTTTGAACCCCAATCACCTGATATTACTTAACCTAACTGATTCTATTGCTCTTTTACCAATCTGTCAGTAAATATATTTTAGCTACGAAGTCAGTGATAATAAGAAAACAAAATTATATAAGAAGGCAGATATGAATTATGCTAGTGAATTAACTTCAGGCAAAAATATATTTTGTTCCTTCTCTGAAAACTGTGCGTGCATGTATATAAGGATATTACATATGTGTCAATCCAGATACAGTCGTCCCTCAGCTTACCCAAATAACTGGTTCCACCACTACCTGCATAAGTCGAAATTCACGAAGTCGGGACCCATATATATAAGTGTGTTATTACTTTGCATATAACCCATTACCAATCTTGCATACAGGGTAATGTACTTCAGATCGTATATTACGAGTAAACAGAACCTGCTGCTCAACAATATTAATATAAACTACAATAGTTATAACTACAGCACGATATTAAATTTTAAAGAAATGTAAAATAGAAATGTGAACATTTTTACTAGACTTCAGTCAGAAAATTTCGTGTGTCATTATAAAAATATTTCCATATGTAGTTACTTTCTTGTACAGTATATTAAATAAACTGTACATATTACATAGTATATAAATATAAAAATATAGATTATATTTTAACTAAATGTAAAACATACCAGTGAACTGGTTTACTAACCTCTATATACATGGCTCATGTACAGTATATAGTATACAGATCTGAAAAGTATGGGTAGCTATCAGAATAAAACGTGTTTACAGATGTGGTTACTTTTGGGTACAGAATTACACAGAAACAGTACATATTTAAAAGTAAATTCACTGTAAACCATAATGAATATAACAACAATAATACATGTAAGTAAATGTAAAACACACCAGTAAAGTGGTTTACTAAACCTTTATCTGAAAATTACGTATAATGAAAAGTACTCACGCATGTACATTTTTATGAAAAAACAAAACTACATTTTGTCTAATAAAATAAATATGAGAATATCAAAATTATAGCTACACTATCAAATTGTAAAGAAATGTAAAACATACAAGTGAACTGGTTTACAAAACCGCTATCTGTGAAGTACAAGTGTTGCTATGTAATTCTCTCTCTTAATGAGAATATGTTAACATTTACCAAAAAGAAAAACAAATCTTCTCTGTTCAGCTAAATTATGGCTCTTTAAGAAACTATGCATAGCTGGCCCTTGCTAGCTTTAAACTACTATTGCTGCCGTTATGTTAGCACCTCCGCTGAAATATTCATTCAGCTGAAGTGCCTTTTCAGGCAAGATATATCCATCAACAGGGACATGCTCCTGTACCTTGGTTTTCAAGCACACGTTTAATGCTTCGTCGGTTTTCACAAGCAATGTATCACGAACTTGAGATACCTTGTTTTGAAGTTGCAGGCAAAACACTAGTATTACTAAGAATTTTTTTCCTCTCTACATTATTGAACAAATGCTAGGCTCATATTTCCCCCATTAACGTGCTTTTCTGGATGCTGACATCGTTTTCAACTGCTCTAATGCCAGCTTTTGCTGCAGACTTAATGTATCTCTAGCCAACTTAGGTTTTTTATCATTGCCCTTAGCACTTAATATTTTGGCGACATCTCATGAGAGGGCAAATTAAAATGTGACACTGTTTACGAATGTGTTAAAGACAATACACGTAGCAGCACCATATATAACTCCAACGATTGTAAGACAGACACATGTCCCACCTCTCTCCACTCACTAGCGTGCCATGCTGCCTTGGTGCGATCTCATGCTCGTTCCACTTAAGTTTTGAAAAATTTCTGATTCTCTTTTATCATTTTCAATTCATGTGTAATAAAAAACATGAAAGTGTAGTTTGTGTAAGCTGCAGGATGACTGTACATTACTGCAAGGAAATGAACATATTACTTTCTTATACAAACAAAGTAAGTAAACAGCACTACTTATAAACTACTCTATAATAAATACTTTTAGATCCGTTATAATAATGTGGGACACCTTTAACTAGAAAGTAAATTGAGCCTCATTTATTATGTCTCTATTGCTAATAATGCGATATATAATTTTCACAAAATTGTACAAATATTTTCTATACGACTGTCTCTTCACTTATCCCCTAAGCCAAGAATTCCCTTTTTATATTCCTGGCTTGGCCTTTGGTTGTTCTGAAATTTTAAACACTTCTAGGTATAAATATCACCAGTACTGTCAACAATTCAAAAGTTTTTAGCTGTAATATGTAGAAATAATAAAATATTTTGTACGTGTAGTGGAAAACATTATTATTAATGGACCAACAAATGGCTTTCAACTGGAAGTACAGTATATTATGGGTGTGAAGGGCTTTGGTGAGTTGTAGCTTGTACTAAGGTCATTATATTTATAGTACACTTTCACACTAAAGAAATGGTTTGATATATTTAATAATGTAGCATACACTATATGATCTGCTCCAAAATTTCTCTCATGAGTTACAAAATTCACCTTCGACTTTCCAAGATAAAAAAAAAAATGGTGTATGTTTCAAAATGCATGCCAGAACAAAATAAAGTGTAAAATTGCTTAGCAGATTATGTTAGACTATCATAGGGAAAAATAACCAAACAATTTGTAATGCTGTATTCTTGTGAAACCCCTAAAACTTGTATTTATGGTTTATAAGCGGTCATAACTACTGTGTATTTAAGTATGGAGGTCAGTTTCTTTTTAAATAGCATCCAAATTTTAAGTGATGTGGAAAACTAAATGCGTGTCCCTTTATTGTATTTTAATGCTGAATACTTTGGAACATACACAAAAGAAAATATTTTTAAAATGCTGGTGAAGAACAGTGTACCATTTCCCTAAAGGTGAGAAAATTAATGATGCTAGTTGATATACAAGATTTGATGTGCATATTACTCGAATAATTTGGAGCCAAATACCAAGTTAGATTTAAAGAGCAGACACTCTTGATGTGTTTAATAAATGGAGAAGACTTTTATCATTTCATCATTTACAGTCTGTGTGCATGATTACATGCTAAGGAAAACTTATAGTTATTGTTAAAGCCTGGTTGATATTATTTGTCATTTCAAGATACTGCATGTCCTTCAGCAAAGTGGAGCAGGTACTTTAAAGTTATCTATGTAGTGGTAGTTTCACCTGAGCCAATGCTAAGACTTCTATACGAAAGAATATGCATGCTTCTGTTAGGAGATATTTGTAAATGACTTGAATGACTATTGTAAATAATCTCCCACATTCACTTACAATAAACAACAAAATAGCTGAGTATTAGGTAGTTTATCTGTTATATTACAAATTAATTTTGTTCTAATTATCTGTTATAGCCACACTTGAACTATAAAGAAAGCATATAATCATGTTCATTTAAAGTAATTAAGCTTTTCCAGGCAACACTAATGCACAAATATAAAAGCACCAGTGTCAGGATATCATATGCACGGAAATTATTCATAGATACTAATACCTGGAATGCTACAAAATGTAATGTAATACGAGTATGTCATGTATTGTAGGTTTACATCAATTAAATCAAGGTTCTCAATATTTTTTTTTTACCACCATTTTTTCAGCCGCTGGTAGGAAAATGTGAAATTACTTTCACATGAAGAAAAATTTTTATGATAAGTTGATTCGATATGTTAAAAGAAAATATAGACCAAATAAAACACCAACTACACTGGGGTGTGGTCACATTATATAAGACTACTAAGACGTCATTTAAATTATTTGCAGACCATAAAGACAGCAGAAACAAACTAAGTAAGCTGCAGCATATGTTACAGTTGAGTGTATTAGGTGATATTTCAGTCACTACCAACCAATACCTTGATGTTGTCAGAATTATATTACATTTTAGAAATATTTCTCTCCTATTTCACTGCCAGTGTTACTTATTAATTATTGACGAGAATGAAGTTTTAGTGTTCTTTATTTATACAAAAATTTTAAATTAAATTGACATGTGTAATGATTTGAAAACACTGTCAGAATGCAAATCTACAGATACAATGATTATATAATTCAATACCAAACTTTTAGAAGCTTTTTATAGAACTTCATTGATTCCTTATTTACAATTCTTCTTTTTTACTTCTGTTTCTCATTATTTATCATTAATAACTGTATTTAGCCCTACAAGATGCTGGTGACAGTAAAATGAGTGATTTTTGTGTGCCTATATGCATCCCTTCAACTGCTTTTCTCTAGGCATCAGTTTGTGCTTCTAGAATCTAATTGCTCTCAAAACAGAGATGCACTTAATAGTTCAAGCTACACATTTACATTGGTGATTCGTTTTACAGGCTCTGCAAGCATAAGGGGTCGACATGCCAACTCAGAGAAACCAGAAATCTACTTTCCCATGCTATATTAGCAATGACCCAGGTTATGTTCCAAAATGGTGGACATAAGTCATTTGAACGTTAGTCAGTTATCATATTTACAGTAAAAGCCATGTAAATTTCCAAGGTACAATCCTACAGTGACAGGGACTGCAAATATTTATTTAAGCATATACTTTGGTGAGCATTGGGGAGAGAGAGAGAGAGAGAGTTATAAGGACAAGATTAGTATCTCATAGACTTTGCAGACCATAGCGAGGGGATACTTCATAATTACTTGGTGATACATTCCCAGTACACATTCATCTTAGTGTGTGCAGGAGTCTTTTAAAATTTCTTTTGAACTGCTCCATGGTAATGCTGTTAACAACACTCTCTGGAAGTTGATTCCAAGTGGAGCAGATCTTGCACATGTGAAAATTTTCACGTACATCAGTGCTAAGCCTTTTAATATCTATATCTAACTTGTATTCAAATTGAATAATTTTTTGTGGTCAACCTTGTCAAAGCAATCCAGTATTTTAAATACAGTCACCTCACGATTTATGAGAGTTTAAACTATGCAAATTTGGATTTGCACGTCTACAAAGTAATAGTGAAAAAATTCGAAATACGCCTTTAATGCGAGCAAGAAAAAACGAGGTGCTGAGTGGAAGAAAAATGGACCTAATGACCATTAGCCAGAGCTTGTGCCTTTATTTGCAGTGTGGTTGGTCAGTACCCTCTACAAAATGTGATTTTCACCCTTATTGGAGTGATTTTCCACATAAGTCATTGTTGTACTAGTACAATGATTTATGACTCTTTCTTTCTCTGAGGAAGGAAACTACCAGGTGGAAGTAAAAGGAAAGTTTGTGAATGGTGGAATGAGTAGGTGATTGCAGTAGCAACTGAAAAAGAAAACCAGGCAAATGAGGTATGGTTGCAGGTAGTTAATGCAAAGGTATTTGAAAGGTATAGTGCAAAAAGGAGGTTAGCAAAGAGCATGGTGATGGAGGCAAAGAGAGAAGCAGATGTAATTACCTAATTGTACATACGGGAAAGACTCCTTTGCTATTACTCCCCATCTCCTGGTCGGTTACATTTCCGTACTCAGTGATACTTATCATATTTGTCCTTTAAACTTTGAATTGAGTTAGTATTAACTACCTGCTCACTTAACGACTTCCAATCATCAACTACTCTTAATCTGAAAAAGTACTCCCTTACATCCTGCAAAGAAGCTTTCTTACAAAGTTTCAAACTATGACCTCTAATTCTAGAGCCAACCATATTAAAATATCGATCCCTATATACTCTGTCAAAATCAGGAGGGAATTTAAAAACTTTCACCATATCCCCCCTCATTCTTTTAACTTCGAGTGATGTTAAGTCTAATATCCTCAGCCTCTCCTCATAACTGAGATTTCTTATTTCTGGAACCAGTTTCATGGCGTGTCCTTGAACTTTTTCCATTTTATTTATGTGCTTTTTCAAGTGTGAGCTCAAAAAGGGGGCTGCATATTAAAGCTTTGACCTCACACAAGTTACATAATATTTCTGAAGATTTGCAAAAACTCAAAGCCTTTTCCTGTATAATGGCTCAAGTCATAAGAGTGCTGCAGCTATTTAAGTCTTCAATCCAAGACATTAGGAGTCTCTCCAAATTTACTATCCAGTCACTCTGCGAACAAGATATGTGAACTTCAGAATGCAGCAGTTGAGCTTTTCATTCCAAAGCTCCGGCGTTTTTATTGACACTCGATCGTTGTTGGGGGCATACACATTGAGTGGGTGATATCAACAGCACTCTCTTGGTTTTTACTTTGCCAAGTTATTTCCATCTGCTTCTCAAGCATTAACATATGTGTACGAAAAACGTTACCTTTATCTCCCATATTTAATTCAATATAAAATGTAGATAAGGGAAAACAGAACACAATTGGAAGAGAATAGAAAAAAAAATTATACTCTCGATAGAGAGAAAACAAATTTACAAAGATGAATATGTGACACTTTGACGTCATATGCCATTAGCGCCATCTATGGACGAAAATACAGAACAGCTGGGAAAGTTTTCATCGTTGTACTCAATATCTTGATGATGCAAGAGTAAAACAGGGAACATGAGTGTGATAAACAACGGTGACCCCATGTATATACCTTTCAGTAAAATGAATTCCTCTTCAACCTCTACGAACTGCTCTGTACCCTTGTATTTGCTTTATGGTACAAGTCACTATGGTATCTTTAAGGGAAAAGCATGTGAAAAAAGAAGAGTTATCTGAGAGGAATACACAAATTTCGAATATGTTCTATTTCCTTTCCAAGACGTCTAAAATTCCAGTTCTGCATTCTATTATATTCTGTGTTTGATGGAATGATGGGGTCAAACAGAAAGAAAAGTGTTGTAGACGGAAGGTGTATATATTTTAGTCTCCATGGAGCTTATCAATACCTACCTCCTTCCTCCTATGTAGTTCTTGGATGTTTAGATTTAGTCTAGTGAAATAGAATGAAGCAGGCTGTCTTGATAATGACAACGCAGAGAGAGACACTTGACGGGCTGCATGGAGACTCAGAAAAAGTGTGCTTTTCCTTCATCACTGTGTCCTGTTGTTATTTTCATCTTTCTTATCGTTTTGAATATTTATGTAAAATCTTTACAAACTTTCCACAAAATTTACTGCAGTCGTCACATATCAAAGAGAAGGCAATGTATGTTTTTATTTTATTTTGAACTTTGAATTCCACACCATAGGGAATATTTTTTTTTATTTTAAACTTAATTTTTGTTTGTTTTATACAATGTACATCCTCCAAAATTACAATAAACTGAACTGTAGTCTTCACACATCAAAGAGAACACTATGCTTAATGGCATAATTTACTGTGACTTTTATATACAGGTATTCTATATTTTTAGCCTAAATACTATAAATCTTTAGTCTTCAAATATCAAATAGAAAGCTCATTGTATGGAGCAGTTCATTTTTTTAGACTTTTTTTTCAGTTTTTAAACTTTAATGAATAACCTTTAAACTTACAATGAATAGAACTGCAAAATTCAAAGATCAAATAGTCTTCAAACTTAATGGACGATTTCTATTTAGTTCCCCCCCCCCTTTTTTTTACTTTTATGAGAATATTTTTAAGCTTATCAGAAGTAGAACTGAGATTTATACTCATCATGGACAATTCTTGTACAGCTTTCAACATTTTCTATTTAACTTACATGTAAACCTTCTAAATTTAACAGGAGTCACATCACAATATGAGAGAAATTTAATTCAAAATTTGGGAAGATGAACTGGATATATTTTGAGCTAGCACCATCTATTCTTTTAATGAATCTTAAATTGGGAACTTTTGAATACAATAATTTAGTAATTTTTTATTCGAACATGTAAGTTGAAGTGTAAAAATAATTACACCATGGATTGGAAGAAATCACACTATGGATTGGGAAAGATAACCAGCAACCTACCGTTTGGCTTAATCTTCTGGTGAGCCACTAAGTATCATGATCATCTCCACTCTTTCCCCCTTTGGTGATCCCTAGAGTTATGCCACCATATCCACCCATGCCACGGATCACTCATCAAGTTGACAATATACAGATTTTGTGCATGCACAAGTTGCTTAAGTGGACATCTCGGCTTTGGTTCACAATAATAAGAGTGCATGCCTCACACCAGCTTATGTCTGCTACAATCTTTTAGGGAATCAAGATTTTATTTACTTGAATTTATTTTGTTGGCAAGGACGTTTATAAATCTGAAGTTGGCTGATAGGCTATTAAGTGAGACATAATTGTATAGAAAGGATTTCTTTTGAATTATCATTAAAGGAGAATGTGTGGTATGAAGAAACTGGGAATTCTTGACAACTCAGTTCTAGGCATTACTCTTGGCCCTGATATTGCTAAGATCCGGGTTGGGGAGTTATTTTTAGCATCATGACTTATTAAGGAGAATCTTATCACCTATTGATCTTCTAATAAAAGCGAAAGTTTTGGAGTGGTTAGTTATACAAAAAATGAGACAGTTACCCAATTTTTCTTGCAGCTCCATTTATTCTTGTGCCTTGACGAATTACCCTTTTATAAACAGTTACAATTTCACATTATCATTCCCACTTTATAACCCCTGGAGCAGACATCAGTGGAATATCGGAGCTTTTAGTCCCTTCAGTCCATCCTCTCAAGAACACCTTTACTTTCTCAGAGGGGAGCCTTATAAATATGTGTCATCCATTAGTATTATCTCGTCATCAGTCCCTATAAGAAAGTTCAACAAGCTAGTTCTCGGATTTCTTCTGGATTCCAGAACAATGTCACAGAGGCTTGTGTCAATATGAGAAGGGAAAAATTCTTTTCTAGATACGGAAAAACTTTCTCCATCGCGTTCCTACAGTAGGAATAACATTAGAATATGGATCACCTCCTCAGCTTCTAGGAAAGAGAAGTTAAAATGGCTCTCAGATCCGGTCGATGATCATGCACTGCATGTACAGGTATTGCTAAGGCCTCACACCAGTCAATAGAAAACCAGACCTAATTGGTTTTTTGAACAACCAATATCATATGTATGGTCAATATAGACAAGGACTTAGAGAATCTTGAGAGGGGAAGGGGACCTCTTAGGGATCCTTAAATGAAGAAATTCTCATTATACAAAGCATGGAACTTGATATGCTTGAGGTCCAGTTCATCTGGGAAAGTCCTCAGAGAGGAATAGACATGAGGGATACTTTATTGAAAGAAATGACAATGTCTCCTGATACAAAACACAATGTAAACGTGGTGTACAAATGGATAGTGAAATGACTGAAATAGGGAAGTCGGTTGAATTGAATTGAAACAAAGAGAAGACTGGGATCATCACCCTGAGGGCATTCTTCCCCAGGAAAGAAAAATAAGTTGGAGAGGGAAAACAAATGAGGTTTGGTTTAGTTAGTCTCCTATATTTTGGATAAAAGGTCGTATTTACCTAAAAAGTCAATAATTTTATTAAAAGAAAACGCATCTGATTCTGCAAGCATCAGAGATAGATTTAAATTTTGTGCACCAAAGTACTCACGTCTGGCAGTACTGTATTTTCCACAGGTTATCAGGACATGTTTAACTGTTAGTGGAGCATTGCATCTTTCACAGACTGATCCATTACATTCCCCAGCCATCATATATGCATAGGTAAGGATAGTGTGCCCAATGCGTAGTCATGCAAGTGGGAAGTCAGTAGCAAAAGGCCTATAAGAGATAGTCACACTCTACAAGGATAGGTATATTTTCACTATTCCAAAGAAAAATGTCAAAATCCAGAGCGGTAATGGATCTCTTAACAAGAACATTCCATGCAGTAGGTTCAGTGTGATAATAGGAGATAATGTGAAGCAGATTCTCTCAAATACTCCTTGACCACCATCAGAGACTTAAATGATTCAGAAGGGCATATTGCATTTGTCACTGCTGGGACCCAGAATGGAAAAAATGAAGTTCTGCTGCTAGTCCCTCTCATTTATCAAGAACTGTGCCAAAGACATTCTCAAATAGCTCTACTTATAAAGGAAATCCGAGAAAAGAATTTTCAGACAGCCATTAAATTTCACAACCTCAATAGACTTATACCGGTTTCATTTGGAATTTTTCCATAAATACCATAAACTTCTCACATTCACAACATCAGCATGTGTTCAAAGAAGTCATGAATCTCTTGAATAGAATTGGAGGAGGTAATGGCATATCTCCAATTCACATAAATAGTGGAACTCATTCTTTTAAAAGGGTTCAAAAGCAGGTAGTAGCTTTGCCTGTTTACATTACTTTCTGGGGATATGGATAGCTACTACCACTCTCAATAAAAGTCTACCTGTTTTCACCACTATCTACGAGGACATTTCAATAGACACCTCTAAAAAGGGCTGGGGATTCCATATTTCAGATGGTCTAAAGGTAGCAAGATTTTTGTCCTCACATGTGAACCACTATCGCACATAGGTATAGGTGTTACAGTGTTCTAGATCATCTTGAAGAAATTTAAGAGCGAGGATGGATTCATATCAGCAGCTCCACTGCAAGAACCTGACAGCAGTCCACTGCATACTGCATATAAAGCTTAGGAAGATTCCGAGGCCTTAGCCAGAGGGCATTAGCACTAAAGATACTGTTGAGGAAGATGGAGCTCACATATTCAGCATACCATGTCGAATATGTAAAGACAGTTATTGAAGAAAAACTCTTATCAACGTTGTCTCCAGTTGAAATGGTTATCAGGGGAAATCTCAATCCAGGAAGTCATGGAACTAGTTTTGAACTTTCAGATGAATTTGAATTGCCACAGTAAAGAATGGGAAGCTTAGTCACGTTATAAGAGCAAACTTTCAAGATTTTTGGAGACTCCAATCTTTCATATTCTGGCAGAGCTTAGTGGGCTATCCATCCACGATCTCTGGAACTTCGGGAGGAAGCGCTTTGGGAACATTGCATTAGAAAATCCAGTACTGTCTCAGCAAATGGGGACAACAACCTATAACTGTCCCTTATCACCCCTTCTTTCCCTATAGATTTTTTATAGATCTAAGGTTGTCTTCTTTTCCAGAGGTAGTTTCTGTTCTCTTGAGAGCCACATGGGAATAGTCAACAGTGCCGCATGGTGACAGCGAAATGTAAAATACTTCTTCATTGTTCAAAATAAGACCATTATAATAATGCAGTGAGATGGTTGAGAAAGCATCCATAATATTGTGGATTCTCTAAAACCATCCCTTTTATAAATATACACTATCAGACGCTTCTCCAAAAACATGTGAAAGCTTTGAAGCACTGAAATGATTCAAACCAATCCTGTTTAGAATTACTCTAAGTCACTTAATATTATTATAAGAGACTTTTGTCATTGTCGTGTTACATATAACTAAGGAAAACTAAACAGCCTGTGAGACTAAAGGTATGTTCAGCCTGGAAAACTGATCTTTCAATTTACCTTTAGAATGTACAGTATTTGTTTTCAATTCAATTCATAATATCTGACGCTATATTAATGCACTTATTACAGAGGATACTGAATATTTATCTCACATATGTCCTTTTTTTCTAGGTAATTGCATAAACCTTGTTTCCTGCTGATGATATGTGTGAATGTGGCAGCAAAGGTATGCATTCTGGCATGTGATGGCCTCAAGTACAAGTCATGGTGTCTGTTCAAAGACAGCTTTGTCTGCACCAACGACCAAAGTCATCTCCACAATGGATGTCAATCTCAACTTTCCATATGCGAGTCACCTGCTTAGAATGTGATGTACATGAATGGTGTGGCATAGTATGTCATGTTCAATAGTATACCCAAATATCACATCTTCACGAGTAAAAATTATGGACAACTTCAGCTAGTCAAGTTCATTCAACATTATATTGTCTAAATGGCACAGTATTTCATTTTAACATAATTATACGGTATTTAATATTTAAATTTCAATTGAATGAAATAGCATTTGTGACATGTTTAAAGCATACATACTCAAAGTATTCAATATATTAAAAAGGAATATGTGATTGGTGCTTTGTCTGTATCTGTGTATGATTTTACAGGCACATTAGCAAGTGTTCATTGGGAAAAAAAAAAAAAAAAAAAAATATATATATATATATATATATATATATATATATATATATATATATATATATATATATATATATATATATATATATATATATATGACTGAAAACATTTAGAAATTTACTTCTTAACCCAATAATATTCCACACTAAAATCAAGTCTAAATTTCCATATTTTCAATGATTACTGTGAAGGTGGCGATATTCCTTGATTAAACACATGTCCATGACAAGCTTTAGAAATGTTCATAATTTGCACACCACCACACCTTTCTTACGAGAGCTGGGAGGCATAGTGGAAACAAGATGAAATTCAAGCTGTACCTTGAAGCTTCACTTGTATCCATTCTCGTGAGTAAGATGAGGGTTTCATAATGTTTTGGCTGTGGTAATTTCAATACTGTAGTTTTGCAATCATTCTATAACTCTTTATAAGTACAGTATTTCATCATGTAACAAGTCAATCAAAACTCATTTTAGTTACGACATGAAAGACTGTAATGTACATGTTTAGTGAGTGCTATGTGTAAAAATAAAATGGAGAGACATTAAGGGCAAAGAAAATTCTATAAGGCAAATACCTGTAAGGCTTATTAATCCCTCTAAATGGTTGCACATGTTTGTCATGCACCGAAAGTAGATTTGTAAACATGTAGAATAGACTTGCAAGTCAGTGTTTTGTATCCAGAGATTACGAAGTTCCGTTTCTTCCTCCTGTGTGTTAGAATCAAACCTTCACCTCGGTGAATATCCATCATGAAAAAATATTGTCTTGAATATGTGACAACTGATATAAAATATACAGTTATAGATGTCCCATTATATTTTTACTACTGGATAACAAAGGTATTGGCCTGGCCCTAACTCTATGCATAAATATTCTGCATTACTTATATGCAAATCATCGTACTTCTCTAGTCCATAGAGGACTTTATCATTTTTTAAAAAGCCTGTGTGTAAACATCTTAGCCTGTAATAAAAGGATGAGACTGATAAAACAGATTTAAATCTGCAGTTACGATGCCCAACTGTTAACCTAGAAATATGGTAAACGTTATCTCTACAGAAATATGTGTTCTGCAAACAGTCACAATATTTTGCATCTCGTCTGATATAAGTTTCGTCTGTTACTACTTGCAATAGTCACAAGTTCATTTAATAATGAAAAGTAGGTAGGTAGAATTTATAGTCTTAACTTTTTACTAAGGAGCATTATATACAGTGATGAATATAAAGGGGATGTGAAGTTTGCAAATTGATTGTTTTGGTATTCCCTCCACTGTAACAAGTACGAGTATAGACATCAATATTTAAAGCCTGCCCTTCAGTACTGAATGAGCATTCTGTTGTCGGTGGAAAAATTCTTCAAATTTGGGACACAGAATAAAACCACATTTTGCATCTCTGACAACCTGGAAGTGCATACTGTTGCTGACAAAACCAACATCACACTCCCTGCAAGGAAGTGTCCCCCAAGCTGGTACTGAAGAGAAGCAATCATTAAGAAATAAAGGAGGAAATATTAGACAAAGTGTATCAGACAAAGGAAATGGTGCAATCCTTTCAGAATACATGAAATATCAACAGTAACTTCCATTTTTTAAATATTATTCACAATGAGAGTTATGAGCATGTGAAAAAGGTTAAATAACATATGATGGAATATAACTATAAGCTGAAAAAATGAGCAATTTAATCCTGCAAACCAATTTTACTTAATAGGAATATTAAGTACCAAAGTGAACACACATTCTTTTCAGGTAAATATGATATCAGCACATAAGATATGCGACAGCAAGCACCCTGCACTACCCAAGTTATATTAACATACCTTAACCAAAATAAGAAAATCAATATCACAGAAACATTGGGGTAGATGAACACCAACTATGGCTTCCTGTTTAATGGTTGGTAAAGATAGCAATCTGCTGGAGATACACATTCGGTCACCATTGTTCGTCACTAGCTAGGACCATGAAAGCACAACTAAAAACAAGGAGACGAACAAAGAAACTATTTTTTCCAATAGAAATAATGTAATTGGGGTTTAATAGGAGCCGGCCATCCTACAACTATGTCTTATATTGATTACAAACCACTATAAAATTAGATGTTATATAAGTATACAGTAGTGCCCCAACCCACGAATTTAATCTGTTCCAAAAACCTGTTCGTGGGTTGGAATAATTTTTTCATGAAAAAGCACGTAAATTCAAAATTAATCCGTTGCTAGTCACAATACATATTCATTTTAAAATTTTGCTAATGAGTATAAACTTGAAATATAATACATATTGTATGTATATTATCTGTAAAAGGAAAATTACATTAATATTAGAAAGGAATTCTACTCTAAATAAAACATGTACATATTCAATTGAAGACAAGTGATACCCTGTATAAAATAGCAAAGTCCAAATATATCCAGATTCATTTTCACAAAGTTCATAAAATTTAAACCTAAACGTCACCCAAAAACATTGCCCTTTCCCCCTGGGCAGCACTTTATCAGTGCTTCTAATCTGAAATATAAATCTCTATAAACTTTTTGTTAAAAGGAAGTCCATGAATGGTTTTATCTTGTCCAACTTTTTAACTGGTCCATTTGTAAAGGTTGTCAAATCTACAACCACTAACCACTTTCCTTAATTAAAAAAATAAAAAAAAAAAAAAATGCAAACATCACATGATGAGTGCAAAAATATGAGACTGAATCAGGACGTGCTCAAAAAAGTAAAGGGAAGAGAGCAGGTAAAATAGCTGCAGCATTCCGTGAAAAAATCTATGATTTTGAAATGAAAGGATAAAAGAGATGGTACTATTTTGAAAACAGTTCATGATAATTCAGTAGTGAAGACTACTTTGAATAGTGGAAAAGAATATAATATTCTAAAAGCATCTGCTGACTACAAATTATAAAATGGTTGGAAGTGATCTTTCTGATAATCTCCTATATTATATCACAAGTCAATGCAACAAAGCTGAAAAAGTGCTATAAAATATTTTCAGATATATGTTAGATACGGCAGTGCTAAATGCTCTTTTTACTTATAAGAAACTTAGTGGGAGCTTACGAGAATATATTTTATCATGAACAGAAGTGAAAGGAATAACAGTAAATAGGCAAGCTCACTGCCTATTCCAAGTACTTGTGGAGGATGGCCTTAATGGCTCCCAGCAAAACCTTCATAACTACTCAGCCGCCATTTTCTGATTTTTATACTCCTGTTCTGTAGCAAAAATAACCTGACAGGAGTTGTGCTCAGAGCAGAAAGGATAATAAAAGAAAGGCAAGTTCATATAGTTGTGTTGCACCTTCTTTATGACAAAAGTTTACATATGTAACCCAGAGGAAATAAATAAACTTTTCTTTTAGTAATTTTTATTCATTTATTAATGTATTAGCTCTTACAAGAACCAAAATTTCTAGAAATTGATAACTACTGCAATAATTACAAAAAAATTATCTAGCATGTTATTGGCCCATATTTGACCTGTGTATGAAGCCAATGCATGTAAGATGTTGCCTGCTTATTTTATTTTGCATTATAATAATAATAATAATAATAATCTTCATCAGCTTTATTAGTCCGTTTTTATACAGGGTTGCTGTCTATATTATTATTATTATTATTATTATTATTAACAATAATTATAGTAATTAAACATAACAGTCATGTATACTTGTATGCTGATGACACAATGTTGTTCAGAAAAACTGGTAAGAGAGAAGACTGCAGTAGATTACTGGAAGACCTAGATGAAGTAAGAAGATGGTCAGAAAGATGGATGCTTGATTTACACCCAGATAAAAACAAGTTCATGAGGGTGGGGAGGGCTAATCTTGAGGATAATATCTATGTTTTGTTTAATGCAATTACTAAGACAAGTGCAGAAAAGGATATAGGAATAATTGTGGATGACAAATTAACATTCTCAGACCACCTAGCAGAGAATATTAATAAAGCAAACCAGATTGTGGGTCTTATAAGGCAAACCTTTGTACATTTAGATCCAGAAATTTTCAAGGCACTATATACTATAGTAAGACCACATCTTGAATATGCTAACCAGGTATGATGCCTGTACTTATTAAAGGATGTAGAGGCTCTTGAAAATGTACAGCGTCGAGCTACAAAGCTGGAGCCTCAATTAAAAACCCTTCCCTAAGAAGAGTGATTGCAAAAGCTGAACCTGCCCACATTGGCCTACAGAAGATCTCGTGGTGATCAAATAGAAACATACAAGATTATCACCAACAAATATGATGATGAATGTACGTACGGACTCTTCCAAATGAGAGAGGATGACAACATGCATGGTAATACAAAGAAAATCTTTAAGAGAAGGTCAAAGGCTAAATCTGAGAAAGAACTTTTTCCAGCACTGAACAGTGAATAACTGGAATGCGTTACCATAGTGGGTAGTAAATGCAGAAACAGTAGAGAAATTTGAATCTTGCTTGGATAAAGTGTGTAGGGGTCAAGAGCAGAATTTAAGTACAGGGCAAACATACCACCACATGCACTTGCCATCATAGTAGTAGCAAGGCTGTTGAATTGGAGTCACAGGCATAGGCATCTTCCAGAAGGACATCTGTGAGTATTATTTTTATTGCTATTATTATTATTATTATTATTAATATTATTATTATTATAACACGAATAGAAAACAAGCAGGTAATGACCAGCCAATGCATGTAAGATGTTGCCTGTGTTTTTTATATTTGTGTTATTATAATAATAATAATAATAATAATAATAATAATAATAATAATACAAGTAATAATAATCGTCGTCAGCTTTACTAGCCCATCTTTATATGTGGTTGCTGTCTATATTATAATTAAAATAATAATAAGTGAGGGAGCATTATCAATAAATAGATTGGCATATGGAGGATCAAGATTTCCGGACCTGCTTATTATCATGTTTTGTTTTATTATCATTCTGCTTCATGCTTCCCTCTCTTGCAGCAAACACTAGTTTTAGCAAGATTTATATTCAGAGACTCAGCAACAGCTAGTCTTAAGTTCAGAGACAGAAATACGGTAATTAAGATAGCATCATTAGCATAGGAAACTTCTTTGTTTCCCAAAGTTATCAGCATGCCATAAGAGCTGCCTGTGATAGGGACATTGACGACTCGATGTCCTTGATTGAAAACACAAATATAATAACACTTTACAAGTAATGGCTGGTTGTGCTTGGCTGTGAGTGACGGAGGTAACCTATATTTCTCTCTCTCTCTTTCACACACACATATCAATGACTCGATGTTCTTGCATTACAATACAAATATAAAAAATAAAAAACATCTTGCATGTATTGTAAGGTCATGCTTGGCTGAGTCATAGAGGTAACCTCTTCATTCCTAAATAAGGCTGGCTCACTTTCTCTTTCTCTATCTGTTCTTGCTTTACATACTACCTAAAGCCACAGTCTCTCTGCTGAAATATATTCAATAACCTGAGATAAAAGTAAAAAACAATGATGATACTAATGAAGACTGTCTATGGTGCCAATGGCATGAAATGATGAGACGAGTGACACGTATTGTAGCAATAAGGCATCAGGATGACTTGAACCTTTGGACAAGATACTAGAAAATTATCTATGTTATCTTCCTCAGAAAAACGCTGACGTTTTGGATCTGTTCAAAATTTAACTGACGTATCCCTGTTTCTAATTTTCCTGCCACACCAAACTTATAGTATTTCCCAATATCTGTATCATTTATCTTTGCATTTAGATGTACATAAACTACATATATCCTTTCCTTTTTAAAGCAAGCTAGGCATTCACAAGTTCCATTTATATATGTCCCCTCCTTTCCATAATCTTTCTGCGACAGGAAGCTCAGTCAACTCTGACTACACATTCAAATTTGCTCTCTCTACCCATCACCCACATTAGTCTCACATATTCCTAATCAGTCACTCAAATCCTCATCACTTAAAGTAATCATGTACTTAGATACAAATATCTTACTCTACTTTACTCTTATAGCCATAAAATATAAGAACTGCCCACATACATTGCAAGTATCATAGGAGATACTTAAAAATACTATCTTTTTAATAAGATTTTTGCTATAACCAAATTCAAAAATGCTCCCTCAGGTTGTTAACACCTTGCTCTACTGTGGAAGTGACACATTTGTATAAGAATTTAACATTTCTCTTCAAGATACTTCATGCTGAAACAGCAATAAATTAAGAAATAAATATGAAATATTACTACAAATGTAGAAAATCACGCAAAATAGCACATGACAATGTTTTCAGAGTAAACACATTGTTTAATCTTTACCATTTGCAATTTATGGCTCACTCTGTCCTAATCCAGATCCAGAGGGTCCAAGGTTTTCTGACATTTGTGATGCAGGAACAATGAAAGAATTCTTACAAGTCATACCGCAATCATAACCCAACTTTGCAAAGTCCTTCATTATAACGTTAAAGGTTATAGCAATTTCACCCTGCGATCTCACACGAGTCACTGAAAATCAGAATTAGTTTAAATTAAAATGCTTCAATTCTCCATAAACATATAAATAAAACTTATTTTGACGAGTACCAATTTAATTATTACATGCTCAACAAAATATAATGATAAAAAGATTTTCTATTAGAAAATTAAACTTATACTATATATATAATATATATATATATATAATATATATATATATATATATATAATATATTATATATATATATATATATATATATATATATATATATATATATATATATATACGTATATTAATCCCAAACTTATGAAAGAGATACGTTCCAGAAGTCTGTTCGAAAATAGGACTGTTCATAAATTGTGTCTCGGTATAAAAAAGTACAGTACAATACATTAATTTGCGGTACTGTACAGTACTTGGGCTAAATTTACTTAACTACTACATAAAACATTAAGTATACAGTGTTAATGAATGTTAATACAGTAATAATAATGCTATAGTACAATACAGTACAGTAATACATGGGTAGATAATGGGTAAGTTTTTGTTCGTGTCTGTGAATATTCATAACTCGCTCGTTTGTAAGTAGGGGAGCTTTTGTGTGTGTGTGTGTAATTACCTCATTGTGCTTGCGGAAAAGAGCCTTAAGCTCGTAACTTCCCATCTCCTCTGTGTCTGTGTGTACATACAGGAGGTCCCCAGTTTACGTCAGTGTTCCCTTCCTGATGGCTGACTTACGTAAAAATTCGACTCCAGTCGCAACACACCTATAATTCAAATCTAGGTCCCCCAATGTTAAAAATAAACATTCTAAAACATAGAAAAATAATCAAAGTTCTTAATCTAATACTGTACATAAAAATACCGGGTAGTTAAAGTACACTATACAGTATTGCTTACCTTTACTACTGTGGCTGATTTGCATCTGGATGATTGGTATGTCTAAAAATTGATTTATTAATTATTTATTGGTCTCTGATGTAACCTTGAAATGACCTACCTCGGAATGACTTAAAATGTGGACCCCCTGTGTATATATATGTGAAAAGCTTTTAATATTTGAATATTGATTCACTGGAGGAAAGATATAGATCAATAACCAGTGCATCCAATAAATTTTGAATATGTCCATTACGGCTCTATTCGGGTCTGTAATTGGTGAAACATACTTATTCAGCTTCCTGTCCTACAATAAGGCTCGGAGCAAGTTTCCTGATCCTCTGGAACATATTGCTGAGTGACCATTCCACCTAGAGGCAGCGTTGACTAGATGGTTCATAAACAGTTACGCACTTTATGCCTTCACATGATATGCTAACTTCGTGAGCCTCTTTTTCCTGCACAGTAATTTCAATGCTAGTACTCTCAGGTTCAACACTTGCGATATTGCTTAGCCTTTTCTTTTTATGCAGTGGACTACTGTCTGGTTTTTGCATTGGAATTGGATATATGATTTACTCTTCACATTACTTTTCACCACTGAAAATTCCTTTAAGTTTATAAGGCAGTGGTCCAAAAGTAACAATCACATACCAGCTTCCTCTGGAACTACTAAAGTGTGAAATCCTTATATCAGGAAAGATGTCCCAAGAGAGCAGTAATATACAGATAGAATCTTTAGAAAATGTACGTGTAGCTACCTATTTTTCCAGGGAGCGGCTTAGATTTTTTGGCAAAGATTTTTACTGTCCATTGATTTTCTGGAGATAATTCATTTCCTTTACATATGTCTTGTCACATTTAGTACATCACGTTGTATTGAATGTGGAATGATTAAGGCCTTTTTGGAGATCCACATCACATTCCTAGGCACGCAAAGTCCTTGGCAGAAAGCTGGGCCTTCCCTCAGGATGACATTTTTCTATTGTCTCCAGAACTTGCCACAACCCCCCATGAATCTTCTGACGTGCCCATCACCAGCCAATCATTCAAGTAAATGGTGTTCATGTAGTAGGTTAGCCAATGGCACCAACCGCCCGTTGCGATACTACAGCTGAAGGGTCTTGTAGACTTAAATAAGACTGTCCGGGACAGCTCGATGTTAAGTCTTCCTTTAGTTACGGTTCTCTTTCTATGCCTACATCAACACCGAATATTCTTGGATATTCGTTACACATATCTTATTATCCCTTCACATCTGACAAGTCACAATACTCCCCATCTCCGTTTCTCTTTATATTTTCTTCGTGCCCAGGCTTGATGAGGGTAAATTTATTTTCATTTTATTCTTGGTCTGTCCTGGTGTCACAATAATAATAAAAAAAAAAATTCCAGGCACGCAAAGTCCTTGCTTGGAAGAAAGCTAGGACTTCCGTCAGGATGACATTTTTCTATTGTCTCCAGAACTTGTCACAACCCCCCATGAATCTTCTGACGTGCCCATCACCAGCCAATCATTCAAGTAAATGGTTTTCTGAACATCCATTTCTCAAGGTTCCAATTGTATAACTTTGAGATATCTTTGGGGCACTATTTAGACCGTGAGGTGAGACGTAAAGCACACATCTGTTTTTCAGTATCAGAAGGTCATATACAGTATACAGTATTTTCCATTTGGATGCCAGACAATGCATCAAGATGATCGATGCTGTGGTCTAGCTGTTTTCCAAGAGCATAAACCTTTCGGTTTTTTCCATATAATTCTGAACCTCCGGGAGGGAATGTCCCTGATGACAGTTGAGAAGTCAAGGATTATTCTGAATTTGTATGAGCTCCTTTTTGGAATGCTGACTAAGCAGTTAAGACATCTGAGGGATGTAACCTTTTGTACTGTTTCTGCCCTCAATTAAAAGACACGTTTTCTTACCTTCCACAATAAAGTTTTCTCCCATTTCTATTTACAATTTTGTTGATAAGACTGTAAGCCAAAGGGCACACTCTCAAGTCCCTGAATACCCTTAGATAACCCTCCTCCCACTCTGGATATTCAATTCCTTCTCAAAGAGCAGTTGTGGTTTCAGTCCTTAAATCCTCTCCTAATGTAGAGTTGACCATATTCTCTAGTGAGACTTCTGGTATGTAATAGAACATTGGCATAGACCTATAACCCAAGAGGGATGCGAATGACTTTCCCATTTGCAGGCAGTTTTCTCCCTATCTGTATACATTCTCCTCTGGAATTATAGCATACCTCATAGAGTTTGACTTTACGAGGATTCTACAATAGATACACAAGATAAAATATGCTCCCAGTGATTCTACTCCTCTCAGAGGACTTCCTCCCTCATATATAGGACCTTGGGTTTACAAGATTTTATCTGAAGTTGTCAGTGAAGAACCTACTCCTTTTTAGGATATCTAGGCAGTCCCATTCCCCTCCAAGGATGTTTGGACCATACAAAGTTGAGGAGGTATCCTATACAGTACTTTTAAATATTTCTTATCCATGACGAAAATACAGTAATGATAATTCCATATTAAAAGAAACACTCTAAAATTACCATCATAAGGACATCTTACATTAGAGGCATGCATCCAAAATAATAAAATGCACACTGACACATTCACTTGATTTTAGAAAAGAAAACCTACCGTAACTTTAAATTTCTAACATTCTGCAAAGCATATCCATAGTGTCATTATCATGGCTATCCCCCAAGGTCGAGCATGATGATCTTAACTTGGTTATCTATGGACTTTTGCTGATTCACAGTGTAAAGACAGTGCAGGTGTTTGTTTTATGCGCATTTGCTGTTGCACTCCAATAAATGCAAACTTAACTTCACAAATCAATCAGTATGTCCATTGGCATAGAAATAAAGACAACTGGAGCCGAGGGCAGAGTTGCAAGGGTGTGCCATAAATGGCTTTTTTTGCCAAAAATCTAGTGTTTCCTGAAAAACTGCCATTTTTTATGGCACGAAATAACTGATGCTATAAAAATACCATAATGTATAGCCAGTCTGTCATTTTTTGACAGGAATTGCTCGTATGTGTGTGTGTGCTATATTTCAAAAATGAGATTCCATCAATCGTAACAAACTTCTTGAAACTACTGCAAATTATTTCACGTAAAATATCATCACTCTTCTCAGAAATCAAATCTTATCTTGATGAACACCACCCACTTAGCAATATTATAGGTGAATACTGATGGTGAATATAATTCATGCGGAATTCATAATTACGTGTACACTTACATAGGAGAATATTGCAAAGTGATTTAATACAGTACAGAGGGAAGGAGTGACTATGATAAAGTGCTTCATGTAATGAATGCCAATATTCCAGAGCTTAATCCCTCTAAATTTCTCAGTCCATCTGAGACTAGGTAGTTAATGACCGGGAGAGTAATTTACTCTGTCATCACTCAATGAGATGAGCTCACAGTATATTTCAGGTCTATTGGGTATACCAAAACTTACAGCTACAAAATACTGCTTGAAATGCTAAATGACAGGTCAAATTATCTGTGCTTGGTATTTTCCTCCCAACAAATGAATCTGAGCAAATAAATGCTTCCTTTCAGCTTACATATGCTGAACAGTGTCATTTGTTGATGGACTTGAATGAATTTAACATTTCATTAAGGAAAAAATCTGTAATGATGAATTCATAAGAATGTATGAACAGGTTGGACATACATTTAAGATCTACAACAGATATCCATTTTGGAGCTAAATATTACAGAGAACGTTCGGAAGCAAAATTTTCAAGTGAACAGGTCCTTAACATAAACTATAGATGCCTGAATGTTTCGCAGACAGAAGAAAATGAAGTGAGTAAGATGCTGCTAGAGAAATTAAAGTTTCTTGATACATTGCAAGCATTTCATCCATACGTCCTTCTCTCCCAGAGTACAAGTGTTAAGTTGCATGGACTGAACACTAAAGACTTTATCATTACAGACACAGATGTCAATATTATTAGCTTCTGACAGTGTCACCCATGGCAGTAAGGTCAAGGATGAGAGTACAGACTAAGAATGATCCAAACCTTGAAACGTCAGCAGTGGACCAGGTGGATGATAGAACTCCTAACTCGAAAGCTGTGAAGGTGGATGAAGGCTGCAACAGATCCCTCGGCCCGAGGGATCTGTTGCAGCCTTCATTCACCTTCACAGCTTTCGAGTTAGGAGTTCTATCATCCACCTGGTCCACTGTTAACATTTCAAGGTTTGGATCATTCTTAGTCTGTACTCTCATCCTTGACCTTACTGCCATGGGTGACACTGTCAGAAGCTAATAATATTGACGGATTATCTCAAAAATTCACAAGGTAGCACAAGCCACTGCATCATATCAAGGTGATTGTTCATAGGGAAGGGAATATTCTGATGTGCAGCAAGGTGACCTTAAATTGTAGCTAAAAACACAAGATCGATAAAAAATCCCACTGTATGAAGTCTGAGTTACTACCAAACACAAAGCAAAGACAAACAGAAAGGGTTTCACATTAAATAAGTTACACTTGCATACAATACACTGTGTTTTTTATCCACTGGTTATTATGCTATGACACCACGACAAAAGTTATTAGACTAATCAGATTTATGATATCCCATGACATAGAAGGTATACTATGACAAGCTCCTGAAACATTAGTTAGTAGCAAACAATTGCAAAATAAGTACAGGGAAGCTTTGGCCTCAATAATATCAAAATAATTGGATTTCAAGATACCTTCTCTTCCTTTCCCATGAGCAATAAGCTTTGGATCCACAAATTCGGGTCTTCTACCAGTGAGCCATGCCATGAGCTTTTGCACGGTTGATGCTGATTCTGGGACAAAGGTGGATAATCTGAAATGAAAAATCTTACAAAAACAAGAAAAATACATAAGAAAAAAAAATATTATGGTAAAATAGTGCATAATAAGAAGACAAAGAGCAGCCTACTTAGCAAATAACTCAAGAAAGGTACAGGTACAAAAAATAAGGTTATATATTTAAAGAAAGTGCGAGAGAGAGAGATCAGCTTGTTAAGGAAAGTAAAATATCAAGTAGCATTGACTTCTTAAACATTTTATAATCAAATATGATAGACACTATGTTAGCAATACAATTCTGTTCCTTGCATTGAAAAAAAAATTAAAATTAATTGCTCGGTGCTGTTTATATATGAAGACAAATTAACCCAAATTCCGACATGTATCAATACATGAAAAGAGTTGTAAATATATAATCACATAGCAACTACGTCCCCAATTATCAGCTGTCTCCCTGCTAGATGAAAAAGAAATGCAATCATTTCTTTACAGTTAAAGTGGGAGAGAGAGAAATCAAGTGACAAGTGTTAACACTTAATCATTGCCAAATCAGCAAGTTTCATCAAATAATTGTAATATGCTCATGAAAAATCATAACTGCAGTTCTACTAGAACTATGAACACAAAAATTTGATAAACGGTTATAGTACACAGAATTTAAAAAAAGTTGTGTAGGAAATCACACTATGAACTGTACTGTGATGAACTTCCATAGACATTCAAGACCTGAAACTGCAACCACTTTCCCAAACCCAGCACACACTTCTTTCATTATTCATATTGAATTTCCTCAATGGAAGCTTATTTCCACATCTTTTATGTATGCCCTGGATTGTATTCCTCTCCAGATCTTTCATGTCTTCACTTATCAAACCGTTCTACCAATGATAGTGCATTGAAAATTTCTCTCCATTCTGTGTTATACTTTACTGTATCTAAGCATAAATATAGTACAGTACAAGACCCAAGGATAGAACTAAAAGGCTTTTTATTTTTAAGAAAAATTTCATTTTTCGTCAAGGCAAAATGCTGAAATCAGCTCAGACCCTCTGGTTGAGCATCTCAGTCAATAGCAAAGTGACTCCCTTTGCCTCCTCTATGCAGTACTCCTTCCACAAAATAAGAGATGTCACCTTATTAATATTAATATCCATTTCTACTAAATATGTCTATGCAATACTTAACCACTGGTTGCTCTCCTCAGTATACTGTAATTAATTATCTGTACTAATTTCCAGCTGAATATATTTAATCTAGTACTCCACAATCGCTTGAAATTTGTTCCATCACTATCCTGTCTTCACAGATTAATTTGTACTTGTTACCACTTACAATAGTCTATACCTCCACAAAAATAATTCTGTAATATCCTGCAATAGGAGTTTCTCTTCTCATTCACAACACAGTACATCTTATTTGGCAACCAGCACCTCTCGTATTATTATTAATTACTAAATTCTGACTTACTTCATGATCCCATTCTGAAGTACTTCATATATATCTGGCCTTCATCTCCCAGCTTTAATATGTACGTATCTATTTCCATTCGAATGGAGTCTAATTGTGACACATAAAACGGTGCTACTTCATATACATCTACTAAGCATCACCATACTATTACGTTATACTTCCCTAATTTTTTAGTCATATTACTCACTGATTATTACATAGGTATTATGCTATAACAGGACTGCTCACATGATAAGCAATATTTTTAGCTCTCAATCATTTTCTGAAGTTAAACACTGCTAGCATATACACTCTCAAAAGAATATTTCAATTACTCATAACATGTAACTATTCCTCTTTTCTCCTCCTCTTCTACTTCCTCCTAGGCCATATCTCACTCTTGTGCATTTTCTTTGGTAATTCACCAGTTTTTATTACCTCTCTACAAAATATCTCCCTTACTGCTGGAAGCCTACCTAATTTTAGCTTTGCTGCCACCAAGATATGTCAGCTACACCATGCCCATAATGTGCATCCAGCAGCCAATCTACGATATCTTGTATTCACCATCACATGATCCAAGAAAGGTTTGCATCCATCTATCCACTTGTCCAAGAGTATCTATAAATTCATCTCTTAAGAAGGATACAGCCTATCACAAAGTTTCCCACAACAATAGGCTTAATAACAAATACAGACACTCCCCAACTTACAAACGAGATAGGTTCCAGAAGTTCGTTCGTAAGTAGAATTGATCCTATGTCGTGCTTAGGTAAAACAAAGTACTGTACAGTATATACCAATGCAGTACTGTACAGTTCTTAGGCTAAAGACACTTAACTGCTCCATAAAGCATATAGTATACAGTAGTAATGAGTTCAATGCACTGATAATAATGCAATAATACAATTCATTACAGCAATACATACATTAATACATAGACAGATAATAGCTAGGTTTTTGTTCTTATCTGTGAATGTTTGTAACTTGGGTGTTTGTAAGTAGGGGGAGCTTCTGCACCTGATTCCATCTTTCCATGCATCATATATATCTCAAGTTGTGCCTCCATTCTTCATATCACCTATCCTTGTATTTAAATATAAACACATAAGTATCTTTTCATTTCCTTTATATCTAAGTTATGCATTCTTTAACTTTCATAAAAAAATATAACCCCTGGCCTAACAACTCTTCTTGCTACTAAGACCATACACGCAAATAACTACTAAGTCTACTTTGCTTACTTATACATTCGTCGACATTAGTCGTGAGTATTTGAATTTATTTCAGACACTCCCCACCTTACAAACGAGTTAGGTTCCAGAAGTCTGTTCATAAGTAGAATTGTTCGTAAGTTTTTTTTAAGTAAAAAAAAAGTACTTTACACTACATGCATATGCACTACTGTACAGTACTTACTCGTTGGCTAAAGACATTTAAATAAAACGAAGTATACAGTATTAATGAATTTTATTATGCTCATAACTTGATATTTTATAAGTACATTACTGTATACATGTTGGTTAGGACCAGAGAGGGCTGCAATTATTACACAAAGTTCCAGAACCCTTTGTTTCAGATATCACTGTTGAAAAGTGATAGAGTTTCTTCTCCCAAAGACTTAACAGCTCTTCTCCAGAAATTTTTTCAGCAATGAAGTACCTTTTCCTTGGTATATGAGCTGAAGACACTTCCAGTAAAGTGTCTTCAGCAAAGACTGTTTTTGCACTTGGTGTGCCATAGATGTTTCACCAACATACGAAATATTCAGAGATGTCTTCATTACCAATCAATTTCTATCAAACCTTGGAAGAGCACCAAGGCATAGCAAGTACAGAACAATATTTGCTGCACACAGTTTTCAGGATAAAGATGCTTGAACCTTTCTGGAAGTGGAACTTCCTGGTCTTCGTCTTTGGAAGAAGACGCTCTCTATCACTCTCTTCAATGGGGATATCAGGAACATTGGGTCCTGGAACCTTGTGTAATAATTAGAGTCCTCTCTAATGCGTCTTAACTATTAAATAAAAAATATAGTATACAATATTAATGAATTTAAACACAGTAAAAATAATGTGATACACTGTACAGTAGTACAGTACATACATTAATGCATTAGTAGATATTGGGTAGGTTTTTGTTTGTATTTGTGAATGTTCATAACTCGGTTGTTCGTAAATAGGGGAGCTTCTGTAAAGAATAGTGTTATTTTTAAGGAAACAAAGTATACTGTAATAAAAATATATCTTATTAAAGAAAATTTATGCAAATAGTCATATTTTCTAATAAAAGAGGTAGGAATTAGTATCAAGATCATGAGAGATGGATAATATTTTGAATAAACTCACTCTATGCAGCCTAATCAATGGCAAATGGTGAATAAGAAACTATGGTATATATTAAAGAATAAAATAAGATATTTCCAAGCAAAACATCTGAATGACCTGTTCTACCTCTAAAGATACCAAATAAGCAAATATCCTAAACGAAAATGCAGTGAAAGCAAAAAATAGTCTATAACTAACTTGTCTTGCTTATTTACCACATCTCAAGTTCATCAGAGCATGTGCAGAGTGAATAGATGAAAGAAGTATTATTATATACTAAAAATTCTCTAGGAATATTTAAAAGTATTCACTCAAACTGCAGACTAAAATGCAAGCATGAGCAGGTACGTTGAAAGTGTGATACATCAATCTAAGTGTTACAGTGCTGGCCACCCTGCTGCATCTGCAGGATATGGCACCTCACTCAAAATAAAAAAAAGTGAAACAAACAATTCTCTTACCAAATATATATTCAGGTTATACTGATTCATTTTAAAAAATAAAAAAATATAAATAATGCCAAGTATACGCTCTCATATTCCCAGCCTCATTTTCATAATCAAATTCATACAGTAAACCTAAAATTTCATGGCATATGCAATACAAGCTTTCAGTGAGGAAGTGAAACCCTACACAGGGGTCCTCAACTCACGTCACGTTTCCGTTCCCCAAGACGTGAGGTCACCCGATTTTCAGCGTAAGTCGGGACACACCTAAATAAGCACCTACGTCACCCACTTATGCTAACAGGGAAATAAAGTTCATAATCAAAGACATATATACAGTACAGTATTGCTTACCTTTACTCCTGTGGTTGGCTTGCTCACTGGAAGGGGCATTGCAAGGGAGGGAGAGACAGGCTTATTGGGAGGAGGAAGCTGGAGAGGCTGAGACAGATGAGTGTGGAGAGGAAAAAGAACCTGCAGCAGGTCCTGGAGATACTGGAGCAGGTAAGTCTAGAGAAACAGCTGAGGTAGAGAGTAAATGATCTGTTGCTGGGAGCAATACCTTCTTGAAAAAACGTTCCAGGCGAGTCTGCAAGGATGCCACCCTCTTTTCCTTTTGGCAACCTTTTTTTTTTTTATGAGTGTGACACCGGGACAGGCAGAAACTGTCCTCACCAATAAAGGCCCGGGCACGAGAAAATACCAAGACAAAGGAAAAGAAAAGGGTTAAGGACAAGGCAGAGATGAGGTAATGTCACACATAGGAAAACGACACACAGAATAAACAGTCAAAGTACAGAGGACTAGGCTCTAAGATGACGATAGATCTGCTTTTTGAAGGATAAAAGGTCATAAGAATTAGGAAAGACAGAAGGAGGAAGGGAAGAGAGTTCCAGAGTCTGGAGGTAGATGGGAAGAAGCAGTCGCTGCAGCGACCAATCCGCGAGCTACAAATCTACACAAAGTACCTGTGAGATGAGGCCGCTTGGCGAGTGTTACGTGGCCTCGGCAGTAGGGGAGGGATGTAACTCACCAATTCATCAGAGTAGCGATGGAAGTAGTAGCGATAGAAAAGAGAAAAGGAAGATACCTTACGGCGAAGAGAGAGAGAATCCAGATTAGAAGTAAGAGAAGGATCATTAATGAGTCTGACTGCCTTAGATTCAACACTATCAAGAAGATAAGTATAAGAAGAAGCACCCCAGATGTGTGAGCAGTATTCTAAGCAGGGACAGATAAGACCTTTAAAAATTTTAAGTAACCGCAAAGAGGAAAAGTAATGATGAAAACAAAACAAAACCCCCAATTTTTTGGATTAAGATTTAGAAATTTGGATTATGTGATTACTCCAAGACAAGTTGGAGGCTATATGGATTCCTAATATGTTGATAGAGTTAAGAGGGTAAATTTCGTTAGTTTCGAAGACAATAGGGTTATCAGAAGGAAAAGAAGATAAAGAGATAGCCAAAAACTGAGTCTTGGAGGCACTGAATTTAACTAAATTTTGAGTGCCCCCCTCAGATACTCTCTGCAAATCGGAGTTAAGAGTAAAAGAAAGAGTGATACAAGACTGATTACGAGTAACAGATCAAGGATGTGCGGAAAATACTTAGGAAAAGTGAAGGGTAGAATCATCAGCAAAGGCATGAAGAAGAGAGGAAGATCGGGATTTTATAAGATCATTGATGAAGAGAAGGAACAGAGTAGGTGAAAGAACAGAGGCCTGTGGAACACCGCTGGTAACAGAGAGAGGGCTAGATGTCGTGCCATCAACAACTACAGATATAAAACGGTCAGTAAGAAATCTGGAAATCAGAGAACAGAAGGAAGGGGTAAAGCCATAGGCAGGGAGTTTGGCCAACAGAGCCTTGTGCCAGACTCTGTCAAAAGCCTTAGAGATATCAAGGGCGACAACAAAGGATTCCCCATAGTTCCTCAGAGAAGATGACCATACATGAGTAAGATAGGACAGGAGATCACCAGTGAATCTTGCCTTGCGGAAGTCATACTGGTGATCGGATATAAGTGAGTTAGATTCAAGGCTTTTCAAGAAGTGGGCATTGAGCAAAGTATCAAAAACTTTAGCAATAGAGGAGGTTAGGGCAATAGGTCTGTAGTTTGAAGGAATAGAGCATTCACCCTTCTTAGGAACAGGTTGAACTAGAGCATGCTGCCAAGATGAAGGATAGATACTGGTTGACAAAATGAGGCGAAAAAGATGGCAAAGCACGGGAGCCAGTTTATCTGCAAACTCCTTAAGAAACCTTGCAGGGATACCATCGGGACCAGATGCCTTGTTCGTCTTTAGCGAGCAAAGAACCTTATGAACTTAGCGTGCAGAAAGGATAAGGGAGGGCACAGGGTTAAAGAGGGGTAAAGATTGAGGAACAGATGCGCTGGAATCGTTGATAGAAGAGCTGGCAAACAAATGAAAACCAAAGAGAGTGGCTTTGTCAGTGGGAGAGCAAGCTATAGAACCATCAGAACGAATGAGAGGGGGAGAGCTTGAGTTACAGAAGAATTTTGGAGAGGTTTTTGGTAAGGACCAGAAGCATTTGTCAGTGGGAGAGGAGTTAAGGTCATCAACTTTCCTTCTTATAAAGGAAGCCTTAGACCTTCGAATCTGAGCTGTACAGCGATTCCTAGCTATAATAAAAGCAGAGCGAGTTAAATCAGAAGGAGAGGCTTGGTAAGATCGGTGAGCCTGATTCCTAGCCTGGATAGCCATGGAGCAGGCACGGTCAAACCAAGGTTTAGGGGGAGAGAAAGTTTTTGTAGAAGAGGGGTTGTACGCCTCCATTCCCGCAGTCATGATCTCGTCAACTTTTAGAGCTACATGATCAGGGTTGCAGGACCGAAAGCAGTAGTCATCCCATGGGAAGTCAAAGAAGAAGTTACGCAAATTTTTATGTTGGGTACGCTCAAAGTGCCAAAGGCGGCACTGAGTAGGAGGGATTGGTGGAGGGGGAGCGAAAATGGAAGAGACTGAGTTCATAGAGTGGTCAGATTTACCAAGAAGGGAAAGCACAGAATAAGAGTAGTTTGAAGGGTTAGAAGTAAAAAATAGGTCAAGAGTGTTTGCAGCATGTTCATGACGATCAGGAACGTGAGTGGGATGTTTGATAATTTGCTCAAGATCATGAGTAATAAGAGAAAGCAAGGGCCTCACTTCCTCCCACATCAGTGTGAGAAGAATGAAGCCACTCACTGTGGTGTACTTTGAAGTCTCCAATGTAGAGAAATTCGGCATGTGGGTGAGAAGATAGCAAGGACTCATGGCACGAGGACAGATATTCAAAGAAAGACACAAACTCGGTGGAGTTTGGAGAACAGTAGCAGAAGCAAAGGAAGATAGTGGTAGTGGAGAGATAGACTTTTAGCCAGAGAACATCAATGTCAGGAGATTCAAGGTCCTTGAGCCTCGCAGTAGGAGTGTTAGTGTTGCAGTAGGCTCAGACCCCACCTTTGGAACGAAAACGAGTATACAGATTATAGTGAGAGATTTGAAATGGGTCAGTGGAAGCATGTACTGTATAGACAGCTGGGTTTCAGATAGGAGGAGGAGGTTAGGGAGGAAAGTACCCAAGTGCTGTTCCACAGATGAAAGATTAGAGTTCAGCCCACGAATGTTAGAGATAGTGAAGAGTAAAAGAAGTAGATTTATTGGGAGGTGCAAGGTTAAGGGCAGAACCATAACTACCACCAGGCGTGTCTGCCGTCAAGCCAATAGTGTAGTCAACACGATCCCCGGAGATTCTTCGCACCCCTCTATGCCGGGTACTGGGGGCCATTAGCTGTGGACCTTCCATAAATAATAACAAATGTGAGGAAAAAAAGAGAGAAAAAGAGACAGATGTAGGGAATGTTGTGACTTGTCAGATGTAATGGAATAGCAAGAGATGTGTAATGAACACACCAGAATATTCAGTGTAGATGTAGGCATGAGGAAAGAACCGTCCTGAAGGAAGACTCAACCCGGAACTGTCTGGACCAGTCCTTAGTGTACCTGGTAATGTTGGGATCCTCAGCCTAAAACTTAGTCACAACTTCCTCAATCAGGGCAAAACCCTCTTCCATACCCTTGCCTATAAATCTCTTGGACTCTCAAGTCGGCATTTCTTCCTCCTCTATAATCATCTGGTTCTCCAGTTGAATGAGGTCCTAAACAGACAACTCCTCTCCATGAGATTCTAGCAGCTCTGTTACATCATCAGCCCCCACCTCCAACATAAGCTCCTTACTCTAGGCAACAACGCTCTTGGTGACAGCCTCAAAGTTTGAATCTACAATAATGTACTGCATATGTATTTGGTAATTTTGTAAGTATATTCAAACTAGGTCCTTCACATAACCAAATAAATAAATAATAGCATTAACTTGATAAATATACACACAAAAATGCCACGTGATGACGTATTCTTCCGCAACAGTCAACAAACTGTTTCACATGAAGATCATATTTGCGACTATGTATATGGTGATTTATAAATAATTTCAAATTTGGCCCTTAACATAAACAAATACTGTAAATAAATAAATAAATATATAACAGCATTGACTTGATATATACGCACACAACAATGCCACATGATGACGTATTCTTCTGCCACGCTCAACTAACCGTTCAGCATGCGAAGTTCGTATTTACAACGCCAACCACAAGGGTCAAAAAATTATTTACTAATAATTTATGGGAGATACATTAACTTTCATGAAAAAGAATAACCCCTGGCCTAACAGCTCTTCTTGCTACTAGGACCACACTACATTTGTAGTATCCTAATATTCTAATGAATTTGGTAGGATATGGCATTTTGAATGATAAAATAACAACTTAATATGCATCAATATAAGGAAAAGCAACATACAAAGCATTATTGTAAACTACTGAGTGTTTTTAAGCATCTGTTACAAGTATTTCCAGGTGGCAAAAGTATGATTATACTTTATTATTTAAGTTATATTCAACATTATATATTAAAGAGCTTACAAAAGAAACATCTCCAAGTCTAATTTATTGAGCCATGTCAAAACGTAACTGCAATTTAACTTACTTGCGTTTATGTAAACCAGGAGTCAAAGGAAGGTGACATACAGTATATCCAATTATGGTGTCATTACCAAATAAGTCATTTCCATAAACACTTAGTACTATTTGTGGCCCTGAAATAATTGAAAAACTTATTATGGACAATTCCACATAATCATATATTACTTTACTGGTAATTTATACACAAAACTATGTTACACATAGTGTAGTGTGTGGAGATATGTAGCTCGCAGATTGGTCGGTGCAATGGCTACTTCTTCCCTTCCACCTCTAGACTCTGGAACTCTCTTACTCCTTCTGTCTTCCCTAATTCCTATGACTTATCTTCCTTCAAAAAGTGGGCCTATCATCATCTAAGGGTCTAATCCTGCCATATCTCTAGGTCTTCATTACTTTGATTATTTTTTCAGCCTATCCTTTTCCTATGATATAAATGGAATACAGGTGTGAAAGTCTTTCTCCCTTGTTACATGGATATTCCTTTTAGTAGTCTCCTACAGCATACAGGGTATGCATAGGCAGAATTATTTCTCTCCTAATACCAAAGACTGCCAAAGGTATCAAATATTGACAAGTCACGATATTCCAAGTAATAATCAAATTAGTAGAATCTATAATATATATATATATATATATATATATATATATATATATATATATATATATATATATATATATATATATATATATATATATATATATATATATATATATATATATATATATATATATATATATATATATATATATATATATATATATATATATATATATATATATATATATATATATATACAGTGATCCCCCGCTGGATCGCTTTTCTTGGTTCGCGTTTTCACTGTACGACGGATTTTTTTTGGCAAATTATTATCTTATTTTTTGGGTATATGCAAAAATATTAAAATACCAAAAAAATAAAAATTCTCGGTATTTTCATTTTCTTATTGAAAAAAACATATTTCATTATCTAATTGATAAAAAAAATTTATTTCCCCGCCTACGAATAATAAAACAGTAAAAAATAGTAAAAAACATAAATTTAGATATACGTACGTACAGTATAACTCACAGTATTGCATCATGCGAAATAGTGTCCGATAGCGTACAATATATTGGGGTCGCAGCTACGAGAGCTAGCATATATATTTATATTTCGTGTAGCTTCATGATTTTATTGATAAAGAAACGTATTTCTTAGCCTAAGAATAATAAAACAGTAAAAAATAGTAAAAAACATATACACTAACAGTATTGCAACATGTAAAATACGATACCGCTATCAGCGTTTCGGACAAAGGCTCGTTCAGTCTAACTCACGTGTGTGCCGTTCACGTTGTGCTTATTAAACGTTTTGCTTGTGTCCGATAGCGTACAATGTATTGGGGTAGCAGCTACATGAGCTAGCACATATATTTATATTTCCAGTAGTTTCATGATTTTATTGATAAAAATACGTATTTCTTAGACTAAGAATAATAAAACAATAAAAAATAGTAAAAAAACATAAATTCTAACAGTATTGCAACATGTAAAATACGATACCGCTATCAGTGTTTCGGACAAAGGCTTCCACCATCTTCCATTGTCTCGCTTCACTCGTGTGCGCCGTTCACTTTGTGCTTATTAATACGTTTTGCTTGTGATTTTTTTACTCGCATATTTTATCCTTTGCAATGCCTCCCAAGCATCCTTCATCTTCTAAGGCTTCTTGTAGAGAGCCTAAGCGGCAAAGGAAAATGGTAACCATAACAGATAAGGTAAGTTTACCTATCACGTACATATAAATTTACGTTGCATGCTGATATTTATAAAGTAAAGGGTGGTTTTTTTAACAATGCAGGGAGGGTTTATACAGTAAACGTAAAAATAATTGTAAAATACCTATGTACATGGAGTATGTCATATAAATTTACGCTTGCATGCTGTTATTTATGAAGTAAAGGGTGGTTTGTTAACAGTACAGGGAGGGTTTATACAGTTTATAAGGTGTAAACGTAAAAATAAATTAAAATATCTATGTACATATAGGCTGATCCTACTCCGCAATTTTCCTGTTTCGCACCAGGTCCCGGAGCCGAACCCTCGCAATAATGGGGGAATCACTGTGTGTATATATATATATATATATATATATATATATATATATATATATATATATATATATATATATATATATATATATATATCTCAGATAAGGATAAAAAACTCAAATTTGGCATCCATTAGATGAAAAATCAACACTTGGAGGAAGGAAACATGGAATATATAAGGCTCAATAACGAAAAAATAAATAGCACAAGTTAACCATTAAATGCCATCCTAACTATATACTGTATAACAAAAAATTATATCAACAGAAAAGAACTTACAGGCAATGCAACAAGCTCTAAAAATTAGTCCAATGTTCAAAAAAGGAAAAATTGAATACCAATACATGTCGGCCAATCTGCAGCCACTATTTCTTGGTGCAGCTTTTAAGAGATGCTTCCTCTGTGGTAGCTTGGGTGTACAGTATAGTTGGTGGGTTGGATCATCAAGAATAGTTTATTAGATGTCCTGAACTGGCTTCATCCAAAAACAGCATGAATATTCAAAAACACCAAAGTGAAAGTCATTGGTGGAAATGTCTATACTTATGCTTATCAAGACTAAGGATACACACCAAAAATGACGAATATTCACCAGTACCTTAATAATAATAGATTGAATTAAAAAAAAATTTACAGTGCAATACAGAAAACATAAGTAACGACAGGTACTAAAAAGGGGGTATAAAACTACATTTTATACTTGTCAAACAAGGAAATGTCAATACAGTAGTGTTAAAAGAGAAAAACAGCAGAAAATACTTACAACCATAAGGATTGGTGGATTTAAAGGTAATATCAAGTGGAAAATTCCAAACAAATATCTGACGACCGTCATCACTTCTCCGACTCATCTGTGATACACACTCATCAAGACCCTGAAAATTAAAGAAGTAATATATATATATATATATATATATATATATATATATATATATATATATATATATATATATATATATATATATATATATATATATATATATATATATATATATATATATATATATATATATATATATATATATATATATATATATATATATATATATATATATATATATATATATATATATATATATATATATATATATATATATATATATATATATATATATATATATATATATATATATATATATATATATATATATATATATATATATATATATATATATATATATATATATATATATATATATATATATATATATATATATATATATATATATATATATATATATATATATATATATATATATATATATATATATATATATATATATATATATATATATATATATATATGTATGAATAATTTTTTTTTACCCCGACCGGGACTCGAACCTAGGACTTATGATTACTAAGTCAAGGCGCTACCACTACACCATAGAAGGTTAAAAGGAATCCAACCTTATAGCTTATATCTGCTATACTTAGGAATGAACGCATTCTAACTGAATGCCACTATGTTCATATTACAGATTCCCCAACCTCACTCGTGGCTTCATTATAGCATTTAATTCAAGTCCCAATCTCATTCGGGCCATGAAATAACCAAGCAAGCACATTACATATGTGAAAACATGAATAATTTTTTTTACCCCGACCATGACTCGAACCTAGGACTTATGATTAATAAGTCAAGGCGCTACCACTACACCACAGAAGGTTAAAAGGTGTAGTGGTAGCGCCTTGACTTAGTAATCATAAGTCCTAGGTTCGAGTCCCGGTCGGGGTAAAAAAATTATTCATGTTTTCACATATGTAATGTGCTTGCTTGGTTATTTCATGGCCCGAATGAGATAGGGACTTGAATTA
>JAXCGZ010016983.1:0-25000 GCA_037179515.1 Halocaridina rubra
GTCGTCCTAGACAGAGAGAACGAAAGTCGTCCTAGACAGAGAAAGTAAAAGTCGTCCTAGACAGAGAAAGTAAAAGTCGTCCTAGACAGAGAAAACAAAAGTCGTCCTAGACAGAGAAAGTAAAAGTCGTCCTAGACAGAGAAAACGAAAGTCGTCCTGGACAGAGAAAGTAAAAGTCGTCCTAGACAGAGAAAGTAAAAGTCGTCCTAGACAGAGAAAGTAAAAGTCGTCCTAGACAGAGAGAACGAAAGTCGTCCTAGACAGAGAGAACGAAAGTCGTCCTAGACAGAGAGAACGAAAGTCGTCCTAGACAGAGAAAGTAAAAGTCGTCCTAGACAGAGAAAGTAAAAGTCGTCCTATCCATTGGTCTCTGAATAGTAATATAATATGAAAGTAAAACATGTTTTGTTCCAGGAGTAGTTTTTAAGGCTTAATTTTAAGACAAATCAATGCCCCTAATAATGATAGGAATAGAATTTATGAAGGTAAGGTCTCTTATAGAAATTACTGTTGATGTTATAGTCTATTGCATTTTACATGTTTATACATGCTAATACTCTACTCAATTGTTTGCTAATGTTCTAAATGAGTCATAATCCTACTGTAATTAACTCAATTTTGTCTTTTAAAGAAACGAGAGAAGTAGATGAATTAATGTTTTGATTTAAACTGACCTTTTGATCTTAATTAATGTTTAATATTAGTTTCACACTGGAATTATGTTGTTTAAATATAAGAATATGTTTGTATTTCAGATTTCCAACAATGAAATAGACCCTGCATGCTCTAGTTGTCTGTAAAGGTACTCTCTATATGTTATGTTTGTGTAATTTGTATAGGAATTCTTAGAAAATAGCTTAAATAATTCGGCCCCATTTCTATTGTAAACTAATGTTAGCTAGGATATGTCCAAGAGCTCCCGGAAAACTAGTCCATGCTTCGACTGAAATAAGAGATATTTCAGTTTTGGTTGGGAGGGATGTCGTATGACTTCTGTCATGCTGAAGCCAGCCCGCCATGCTGAAGCCAGAATCTGAAACTTGTAACAGCTCTTGAGGGGTAACGGTTAGTCGAGGCCACGGATATTCTATTACATGCCCTCACTTTTATTGAGTTTTTGTGCCGCCCATGTGTTCCCTTGGGACCACCAAGAGTTGTGGCTAGGCACCTGGAACTAACCGCTGGCGCCATGCACCCCCCCCAAGAGGCCTACAGGATAAGGGACCCTCGGTCCTCGAAAACACCACAAGTCGTGAAGAGAAACATGTGAGGCTAGGGTGAAATAGAATACTCTCCCCAATTGTTTTCTGCGGTGCGGCCGGTGTTTGTAGAGGGCGTCAAGGAGATATGTGACCGGACCCCTGAGGCTTGGCATCCGACATGGAGTACCTGAGGAGGGTGGGAAAGGCCGAGGGTTAGCCCTTTCCTAAACCGCACGAAACAACAACTTATGTTTCGTACGCAGGTACACGCCCAGGAGAGCTGCCCAATAACTCCTCCTCGGAAGTAGGCGGGATTCCACTTTGAACCCGGCGCTGATTAGCTGGACTAGATCTGACTGATTTCATTGGAGAATTGGATGTGAAGCCACGCCCTGCCCCTGGAGGTATTTAAAGAGCCACCCAGGGCAGGGACAGTTAGTTAGAACTTTGCCAGGGGCACGAATAGATCATAGATTGTGATAGTCATAGGGTGGGGGCATTGGGGCATTGAGGCGTCGGATGTGTTGTACTCTAGAATAAATATAAGTAAAGGAACTACTGCTTGTCCATTCTTACCTTGTACCCATCAGGTACTAATATTGATAACCTAATAAACCACGCTACCATAATTATAAATATATATACGTAGGAGGAAAAGCCCTACGTCAGGGGTGTCATTAGATGGGATAAACAAAACCAATACGTCAGTGGTGACGCTCGGTGAGATAATAATAAAGCAATACGGCATGGGAAAAGATGTAGACGAAGAAGAAAAATAATAATAATCTCCACAATCATCATCAAAGGAAAATTATTGTTGCCAATAATAATAATAGTAATAATAATAATAAGATCTAAGGAGAATTTTTGGAATAGACATTAAAACCCAGCAGAGAGCTGGATATTTATTACACATCTTTTATAATCCCTTCACATCTGACAGTTCATTACACTCTCCATCTCTGTTTTTCTTTGCAGCCTGATAAAGGCTGTTTTATTTTATAATTTTTGGCCTGTCCTGGTGTCATAATCATCTTAAAAAAAAAAAAAAATTCCTTTTGTTTTAAAGATGTTCCTACTTCGCAGAAATTCACCTATCGCGGCCGGTCCTGGAACCGAACCCCCGCGATAAACGAGGGATTACTGTATACAGTAATGGAGATGGAGAGTGTAATGACCTGTCAGATGTGAAGGGATTATAAAAGATGTGTAATAAATATCCAATTCTCTGCTGGGTTTTAATATACCTCTGCATTATTTCCATGATGTCTATTCCAAAAATTCTCCTTAGATCTTATTATTATTATTATTATTATTATTATTATTGGCAACAATAATTTTCCTTTGATGATGATTGTGGAGATTATTATTATTATTATTATTATTATTGTTATTATTATTACGAATTTGTGATTAAACCATTATACTTGCAATAAATAATGTAGTTTTGGTTCATTGAACAAGACTTAATTAAAGATTTCTCTCTCTCTCTCTCTCTCTCTCTCTCTCTCTCTCTCTCTCTCTCTCTCTCTCTCTCTCTCTCTCTCTCTCTCTCTCTCTCTTTTGCTTGGGGCATGTGCCCTCTTCCTGGACCAGAAGCACTATTATTCCTCTACCAAAACCTGGAGCCGACAAATTTAGGCCTATCTCCCTCACCTCCTGCTTCAGCAAAGTGTTTGAACGCATCCTTCTTGCCCGGCTCATGCACCGTCTACAGGATAAACTCTCCCCCAGTCTTTATGGTTTCCTCCCACTACAGAGCACACATCACTGCCTCGCTGAACTCTACACCCATCTTTCTCCCACCAGTGTGGTCGCCTTCCTGGACCTCAAATCTGCCTTCGATATAGCCAACAGGGAAATTATTCTTGACCAGCTGGTGGACTTTGGAGTTCGGGGGAACATACTGAAATGGATACGGGGATATCTCTGCAACAGACCATCAAGTGTCCTTTTTAAAGGGTCGTATAGCTCCTATGAACGGTATGAACTGGGTACTCCTCAGGGGGGTGTGCTAAGTCCTTTTCTATTCAATATCCTTATGCATCGTCTACTCTCCCTCCTTCCTGTCATCCCTGGTACTACAGTTACCTGCTATGCGGATGACATATGCATCCACACGACCTTCAGCACATGCTCCTTGATTTTTACGTGTCTGCTACCTCCTGTGGCCTTATTATCTCCCCAGAAAAAAGCAGGATTTTTACTTCACGCAACTGCAGAGCACTGCCCGCATTTGCCATGGGTGGTAATGTCATCCCTCACTGCACACATTACACATATTTAGATGAACCAGTCCGGATCACCCCAGCTATACCTGCACGTCAACGAATTCATCCCTTTGTGAAGAGCCTTCTTGACCGTCTGGAGCCCCGCTTTGCACCTGTCAAGTGGCTTGTCAACAATGCTGCAGGAGTCTCCATCCCAGTGGCGAGGACCCTCTACATCCTGCTACTTCGGTCAGTGGTCGACTATCTGTCTCCTGCCTTGTGTCAACTTCCTAGACCAGCTCTCGAGCCACTTGAAAAGTTCCAGAATCGAGTCATGAGATTTATCTTGGGATGTTTTCTCTCTACCCGTATTGCGAGTATGCAGTTGGAGCTCAACTTGCCCCCTCTTGTGGAGAGGATTTATGCCAGTGTGTCCTATTTTACTGTTAAATGTCTTCACTACCCCTTTCTTACTCTGTACTTCTCTGCTGTCATGAGGACGTCCCTGGATCCAGACGCATCCAGGCTCCCACTTCGAGCAGGAGGTTATAACCTTATCAGGGTGGTGAGTGACATTCTCCGTGGCCTTGACATCGACCTGCCTGTGCAGGCGGCTGTCCCAGATTTACCACCCTGGCGTGTCCCCCTCCCCGCTGTCACATATACACCAACCTCGAAGGATGTCTATCCCCCCCTGCAGAGACAGTTAGCTCTGGAGACTATCGCTGATGTGTCCACGTCTGTCCCTGCAGCACACCACGTCTATGTTGATGGTTCTGTGCAAGCAGATGGGAGGGCGGCATGTGCTGTGTTTTCCCCCACCGTGGAGCCGCCTGTGCCGGCTAATTCATGGATTTGCCGTAGACTACCCACCTCGTCGAGCTCCACCTATTGTGAACTGAATGCCATCTTGGATGCCGTGACTCTCCTTGTTCGACGACGAGTGAATGGGGTAATAATTTGTGACTCCCAATCGGCCCTACAAGCCCTATCCTCGCCAAGACCCATCTGTGGCCATGCTGTGGGAGATATATTATGTCGCCTCGCGGCCGCTCAGGATGCTTCTCTTGTTGTGTCGTTTGTATGGACGCCCTCTCACATTGGGCTGACTGGCAACGACACAGCGGATCGTCTTGCCAAGGTGGCCTGTATGCTGGATGGGCATGCTGTGGACGCTGAGCCCTCCCTCCGATGCCTACGTAACATCATCTACTCAGCTGGGTTTGCCATGACGGTCCGGCGCAGGGACACGGAGAGGGCCAACAGTGTGTCCATACAGCACCATGATCACTTTCTTCACAGTCGCTACAAGTATCGCAGACGCGGCTTAATGGTGCGGAAAAACAATGTAGTTAGTGCTCGGCTCAGAATGGGGTATCGGCCTTTATGGCAGGTCTCCCAGACTCTAGATATGCCACAGTACACCTCCTGTAAATTATGCGACCGTCCTAATGCTAACACTCTTGACCACTATTGTCTTCAGTGCCCCACAGTGAGAGATGTTTTACCACGAGGTCAGAACTTAATACAGATCTGCTCGTTTTTACTTAATGATGACAACCTTGATGTTATTCTTGCTCGTTATCCTCACTTTGGTGGCCATTAATTATATTGAATTATACATATATTTTCTGTATGTTGCTGTATAATTCTGTTTGTGTGTTCTGTGTTTCTCTGAGCTTTACTTTTGTATATAATGTACTCTGTGCTGCCATACTGTGAGTTGTGTGTTAGTATGCAGCAATGTTTTATCAATGTGTACACCTCCCTGTAAACTATGTTCTATTCTTGGTTGTGTATCCATTTGAAGCATTATTTGTATGAATTCATGTAATGTCTGACGCCTTGGTGCAATAAATTAATAAAATAAAAAAATTCTCTCTCTCTCTCTCTCTCTCTCTCTCTCTCCTCTCTCTCTCTCTCTCTCTCTCTCTCTCTCTCTCTCTCTCTCTCTCTCTGTGTGTGTCTCTGTCTGTGTCTGTCAAACAGCAAGCAAACTTTCGATATAATATCGTCAGGGAAATTGCGTGTAGAGAATATATATGCTGTACGGGTATTTCATTTAAGTTTCCCATGAATACAGTATGATACACGTTTTCTTTGAATGTATTGTAGACGTTTTCTCTTTCTCTCAGTTGACACTATTTATGTTAAAATTTCGTGCAGATTGATAGAATAGTGTTTAAAACAAGGAATATTAATTATACTATAATCTAGAAAATTAGATAAACCCCAAACAAAATGAGAGAGAGAGAGAGAGAAATCTAATAATAACCTTCCCTCTATTTTCTATTCACTCTGTCTTCATTTCCAGATGGAACTTTAAAATGATGCATCTCTCTCTCTCTCTCTCTCTCTCTCTCTCTCTCTCTCTCTCTCTCTCTCTCTCTCTCTCTCCTCTCTCTCTCTCTCTCTCTCTCTCTCTCTCTTTTCTACCCAACCCCACCACACTCTCTTTGTCCCAGCCAACTAGGGAGGGGCACTGTACACAGTTATTAAAGTAAATAAACCAACAGACGTACAAAAAGTAATAATAATGATAATCTCCACAATCATCATCAAAGGAAAATTATTGTTGCCAATAATAATAACAATAATAATAATAATAAGATCTAAGGAGAATTTTTGGAATAGACATCATGAAAGTAATGCAGAGGTATATTAAAACCCAGCAGAGAATTGGATATTTATTACACATCATTTATAATCCCTTCACATCTGACAGGTCATTACACTCTCCATCTCTGTTTCTCTTTACAGCCTGATAAAGGCTCTTTTATTTTATCATATTTTGGCCCATCCTGGTGTCACAGTCATCTATATTTTTTTTCTTCTTTTTCACAAAAACTCCGCGATGCACTAACTTCGCGATAGGTGAACCGCGATATAGTGAGGGGATATTGTATATATATATATATATATATATATATATATATACATTGTTTCCTCCCTTATCGCGGTAGTTCGGTTCCGGGACCCGGCACGAAGTAGGCTCAGCCTTTATTTATTTATTTATTTATTTATTTATTTATTTATTTATTTATTTTTTTATTTTTTTTTTTTTTTAAAGATGATTATGACACCAGGACAGGCCAAAAATTATAAAATAAAACGGCCTTTATCAGGCTGTAAAGAGAAACAGAGATGGAGAGTGGGATGACCTGTCAGATGTGAAGGGATTATAAAAGATGTGTAATGAATATCCAGCTCTCTGCTGGGTTTACTATACCTCTACATTACCTTCATGATGTCTATTCTAAAACTTCTCCTTAGATCTTATTATTATTATTATTAGCAATAATTATTTTCCTTTGATGATGATTGGGGAGATTATTATTATTATTATCATTATTATTATTATTATTATTATTATTAATATCATCATTATTACTACGGATTCGTAATTAAACCATTATTTTTACTATAAATAATGTAGTTTTGGTTGAATGAACAAGAGTTACTTAAAGATTCTCTCTCTCTCTCTCTCTCTCTCTCTCTCTCCTCTCTCTCTCTCTCTCTCTCTCTCTCTCTCTCTCTCTCTCTCTCTCTCTCTCTCTCTCTCTCTCTCTCTCTCTCTCTCTCTCTCTCTCTCTCTCTCTCTCTCTCTCTCTCTCTCTCTCCAACATTCTATTCTACCCAACCCCCCACACTCTCTTTGTCCCAGCCAACTAGGGAGGGGCACTTCACACAGTTATTAAAAGTAAATAAACCAACAGATGTACAAACAATGATGAGCCCTTAATAATAATAATAATGATGATGATGATAATAATTCCACAATCATCATCAAAGGAAAATTATTGTTGCCAATGATAATAATAATAATAATAATTATAATAATAATAATAATAATAAGATCTAAGCAGAATTATTGGAATAGACATCATGAAAGTAATGCAGAGGTATATTAAAACCCAGCAGAGAGCTGGATATTCATTACACATCTTTTATAATCCCTTCACATCTGACAGGTCATTACACTCTCCATCTCTGTTTCTCTTTACAACCTGATAAAGTCTGCTTTATTTTATCTTTATTTGGCCCATCCTGGTATCACAATAATCTTAAAAAAAAAAAAAAAAAATGGGGGGGGGGCAAAAAAAAAAAAAAACGCGATACAGTGAGAACGCGAACCAAGAAACGCGAATAACCGGGGTAACACTGTATATATATATATATATATATATATATATATATATATATATATATATATATATATATATATATATATATATATATATATATATATATATATATATAGTAATCCCCTGCTATATCGCGGTTCACCTTTTGCAAATTCAGTGCATTACAGTTTTTTTGGCGAGGTTTTTTTTTTTTCTGGGTATATGTGAGAATATTAAAATATTAAGAAATTAAAATTTTCAGTATTTTCATTATTTTGTTGAAAATTTTTTTTTCATTATTTCATTGATAAAAAAATGTATTTCCCAGCCTAAGAATAATAAAACAATAAGAAATAGTACAAAAAACATAATTTTAAACATGTAACTGCACCATAGAAAGTACGATACCGGTATCGGGGTTTCGGAAAACGCAAAGGTTCACACCTACGTGAGCTAGCACATATTAAAATTTCCAGTATTTTCATTATTTTATTGGTAAAAATGTATTTCTTAGCCTAAGAATAATAAAACAGTAAAAAGTAGTAAAAATTATAAATTTAAACATGTAACTCGCAGTATTGCACCATTTGAAATACGATACCGGTATCAGCGTTTCGGAAAACGAAAAGGGTCGCATCTACGTGAGCTGGTACATATTAAAATTTCCAATATTTTCATTATTTTATTGATAAAAAAAAGTATTTCCTAGCCTAAGAATAATAAAACAGTAAAAAATAGTAAAAAACAAATTTAAACATATAACTCACAGTATTGCACCATGTGAAATACTGTACGATAGCGTACACTGAATTGGTGTCTTGGAAAACATAAAGGCTCGCACCTACGTGAGATAGTTCTTGGAATGCTATTGGCTGAAAGGGTGGGAGACGATGAATCACGGAATTGTTTTTCTGTATGTTCTGTATCATGGGGTCTCATTGGCTTTTTGATTGAAGCTGGGTTTTCCCACCATCTTTCATTGTCTTGCCTCACCCGTTTAGTCTATTTCACATGTGCGCCGTCCGCGTTGTGCTTCTGATTTTTTTTACTCACTTTTTTCAACCTCTGCAATGCCTCCTAAGCGTCCTTCATCTTCTAAGGCTTCTGGTAGTGAGCCTAAGTGGCAAAGAAAAATGTTGACCATAGCAAATAAGGTAAAACTGTTAGATATGCTGAAGGAAGGCAGAAGGTTTGCGGATGTCGGCAACCATTTTGGCATCAACAAATCTACTGTTCGCTATATCAAAAAGCACGAGGCAAATATCAGGAAAACAGCGACTATTTCATTTAGTAAAACAGCGAAGAGGGTCAACACCTCACAATAAGATAATAGTGTGGATGGAATCTGCTTTGCCCCTGTGTATTTCTAATTGCAGAAAGAAGAACATCAGCGTAAACACCAGTATAATACAAACAAAGGTGAAGAAGCTGTACGAGACTTTCGCTGCAAACGAACCCAATGATGACAGTGGCGACCGTGGAAAGGAGGGGAGAGAGAAGAAGATATCGACTACCCACAACCAGGACCCTCCAGTGATTCTCCACCAAGGAAACAATCATTCGTGGCAAGAAAGGGATAAAAAACGCTATTGCCTAAAGAGCGTTCCAGCTTATGACGAAGCTGCCTCTTGAGATACAGCTGCAGCTGAAGATTATGTGAACAACTACTTTAAGAAAATTATCGCTGAAGGGAAATATGCTCCTGAGCAAGTGTTTAACATGGATGAGACTGGGTTATTTTGGAAGAGAATGCCGTCTCGCACTTTTCTCTTCAAAGAAGAAGTTAAAGCCCGGGATTTAATGCGCACAAAGACCGCGTTACCCTCATCATGTGCGGGACTGCTGCGGCTTCATGTTAAAGCCCGGGCTTATCTACAAGTCTAAGAACCCTAGGGCTTTGAAGAATAAGAATAAGAATCTGCTGCTAGTGTATTGGATGCATAACCCTAAGGCCTGGATCACGAAAAGCCTCACATTGGACTGGTTTCACCAATGCTTTATCCCTCAGGTTTAAATTTATCTTGCTTAAAAAGGCCTTGAATTTAAAGTCCTTCTTTTGATGGATAATGCTGGTGGCCACACAACTAATCTTGAATATGACGGTGTTCAAGTAGAGTTCCTGCCACCGAATACGACATCACTGTTTCAGCCTATGGATCAAAGCGTTATTCATGCGTTCAAGGCCCTCTACACGAAATGCCCTGGCGAACCTGGTTGAATCCATGGATTCGGACAAAGAATTCTCAATGAAGACTTACTGGCATAACTACACGATTGCTACATGCCTTCAAAATATTCAGAATGCAATCAAAGAGATGAAGCCGGCCACAATCAATGCCAGCTGGAAGAACGTGTGGCCCGAAGTCATCTACTACTACAAGGGATTCGCTCCTGTTGAAGTCCATAACTCGGCAGTTGCGAAAGCTGTGAAGTTGGCTGCATTGCTAGGAGGAGAAAGCTTTGAAGATATGACTCACGAAGACGTGAATGAACTGATCGACTGCCACTTGCAACCTTTGACTGATGAAGACTTGGAGGAAATGACAAAATCAGCAAGCGAAGAAGAGGAAGAAGAACAACCAAAGGAAACGCACGAAGATATTGAAGAACCTGGCTTACACTCAAACGTCTGGCAGCCATGTATGAACGTGTGAAAGCAGACCAACAACTCTCACAAGAACATGATGATAATATGGTTCGTTCGGTGACCTTCTTCAATCTTCTTGACAATGCCATGATTTCCAACAGAAGAAGAAACAGCGACAGCAACTCCCCATTATCATGTTCTTCTCTTGCAAGAAGCAGCCGTAAAGCTGTCATTGGCTGCGGAATAATTTCCTCTGGATTCTATACACGTCATCATCACCTCATTCGCGGTAAGTTTACCTATCACGTTCATATAAATTTACGCTTGCATGCTGTTATATATAAAGTAAAGGGTGTTTTTTTAACAGTGCAGGGAGGGTTATACAGTAAAGGTAAAAAGAAATGTATAATAGCTACGTATATGAGTATGTTACGTCATCATCACCTCATTCACGGTAAGTATACCTATCACTTTCATATAAATTTATGCTTGCACGCTGTTATTAATAAAGTAAAGGGTGGTTTTTTAACAGTGCAGGGAAGGTTTATTTTTATTATTGTTTTTTATATGAGTGACACCGGGCACAAGAAAATACCAAGATGAAGGAAAAGAAAAAGGTTAAGGACAAGCCAGAGATGAGGTAATGTCACACAATGGAAAACGACAGACAGAAAAAAACAGTCAAAGTACAGAGGACCCAGAGATATGGAGGACTAGGCTCTGAGATGATGATAGATCTGCTTTTTGAAGGATAAAAGGTCATAAGAATTAGAAAAGACAGAAGGAGGAAGAGAGTTCCAGAGTCTGGAGGTAGATGGGAAGAAGCAGTCGCTGTACCGACCAATCCACGAGCTACAAATCTTCACACAGTACCTGTGAGATGAGGCCGCTTGGCGAGTGTTACGCGGCCTCGGCAGTGGAGGAGGGATGCAACTCGCCAACTCATCAGAGCAGCGATGGAAGTAGTAGCGATAGAAAAGCAAAAGGGAAGGTACCTTACGGCGAAGAGAGAGAGAATCCAGATTAGAAGTAAGAGAAGGATCATTAATGAGCCTGACTACCTTAGATTCAACCCTATCAAGAAGATAAGTAAAGGAAGAAGCACCCCAGATGTGTGAGCAGTATTCTAAGCAGGGACAGATAAGACCTCTGTAAATTTTAAGTAACTCCAAAGAGGAAAAGTAATGACGAAAACGAAACAAACCCCCCAATTTTGTGGATGAAGATCTAGAAATTTGGATTATATGATTCCTCCAAGACAAGTTAAAGGCTATATGGATTCCTAATATGTTGATAGAGTTAAGAGGGTAAATTTCATTAGTTTCGAAGACAATAGGGTTATCAGGAGGAGAAGAAGATAAAGAGATAACCAGAAACTGTGTCTTGGAGGCATTGAATTTAAGTAAATTTTGAGTGCCCCACTCAGATACTCTCTGCAAATCGGAGTAAAGAGCTGAAGAAAGAGTGATACAAGATTGATTACGAGTAACAGATGAAGGTTGTGAAGAAAAGGCAGAGGAAAAGTGAAGGGTAGAATCATCAGCAAAGGCATGAAGAGAGGAAGAAGGGGATTGTAAAAGATCATTGATGAAGAGAAGGAACAGAGTAGGTGAAAGAACAGAGCCCTGTGGAACACCACTGGTAACAGAGAAAGGGCTAGATGTTGTGCCATCAACAACTACAGATATAAAACGGTCAGTAAGAAAACTGGAAATCAGAGAACAGAAAGAAGGGGTAAAGCCATAGGCAGGGAGTTTGGCCAACAGAGCCTTGTGCCAGACTCTGTCAAAAGCCTTAGAGATATCAAGGGCGATGACAAAGGAGTCCCCATAGTTCCTCAGAGAAGATGACCATACATGAGTAAGATAGGACAGGAGAGCACCAGTGGATCTTGCCTTGCGGGAGCTGTACTGGTGATCGGAGATAAGTGATTTAGATTCAAGGCGTTTCAAGAAGTGAGAATTGAGCAAAGTTTCAAAAACCTTAGCAATAGAGGAGGTTAGGGCAATAGGTCGGTAGTTAGAAGGAATAGAGTGGTCACCCTTCTTAGGAATAGGTTGAACTAGAGCATGCTTCCAAGATGAAGGATAGATACTGGTTGACAGAATGAGGCAAAAAAGACGGCAAAGCACGGTAGCCAGTTCATCTGCAAACTCCTTAAGGAACTTGGCAGGGATACCATCGGGACCAGATGCCTTGTTCGTCTTTAGCGAGCGAAGAACCTTATGAACTTTGCGTAAAGAAAGGATAAGGGAAGGCATAGGGTTAGAGAGGGGTAAAGATTGAGGAACAGGTGCGCTGGAATCGTTTATAGAAGAGTTGGCAGAAAAATGAGAGCCAAAGAGAGTGGCTTTTTCAGTGGGAGAGCAAGCTATAGAACCATCATAACGAATGAGAGAGGGAAAGCTTGAGTTACAGAAGTTTATGGAGAGGTTTTTGGCTCAGGACCAGAAGCAGTTGCCAGTGGGAGAGGAGTTAAGGTCATCAACTTTCCTTATTATAGAGGAAGCTTTAAACCTACGAATCTGAGCAGTACAGCGATTCCCAGCTATAATAAAAGAAGAGTGAGTTAAATCGGAAGGAAAGGCTTGGTAAGATCGGTGTGCCAGATTCCTAGCCTGGATAGCCATGGAGCAGGCACGGTCAAACCAAGGTTTAGGGGAAGAGAAAGTTTTTGTAAAAGAGGGGATGTACGCCTCCATTCCCACGGTCATGATCTCGGCAACTTTTAGAGCTACCTGATCAGGGCTGCGGGACCGAAAGCAGTAGTCATCCCATGGGAAGTCAAAGAGAAAGTTACGTAAATTTTCATGTTGGGTACGCTCAAAGTGCCAAAGGCGGCGCTGAGTAGGATGGAAGAAACTGAGATCATAGAGTGGTCAAATTTACCAAGAGGGAAAGCTCAGAATAAGAGTAGTTTGAAGGGTTAGAAGTAAAAAATAGGTCAAGAGTGTTTGTAGCATGTTCGTGATGATCAGGAATGCGAGTAGGATGTTTGATAATTTGCTCCAGATCGTGAGTAATAGAGAAAGCAAGGGCCTCGATTCCTACCACATCAGTGTGAGAAGAATGAAGCCACTCACTGTGGTGTACATTGAAGTTTCCATTGTAGAGAACTTCGGCATGTGGGTGAGAAGATAGCATGAACTCATGGCACAAGGACAGATATTCAAAGAAAGACACAAACTCGGTGGAGTTTGGAGAACAGTAGCAGAAGCAAGAGAAGATAGGGTAGTGGAGAGATAGACTTTCAGCCAGAGAACATCAAAGTCTGGAGATTCAAGGTCCATGAGCCTCGCAGTATGCACAGACCCCACCTTTGGAACGAAAACGAGTATACAGATTATAGTGAGAGATTTGAAATGGATCAGTGGAAGCATGTATAGACAGCTGGATTTCGGATAGGAGGAGGAGGTTAGGGAGGAAAGTGCCTAAGTGCTGTTCCACAGACGAAAGATTAGAGTTCAGCCCACGAATGTTAGAATAGTGAAGAGTCAAAGAAGCAGATCTATTGGGAGGTGCAAGGTTAAGGGCAGAACCATTACTACCACCAGGCGTGTCTGCCCTCAAGCCAATATTGGAATCAACACGATACCCGGAGATGCTTTGCACCTCTCTATGCTGGGTACTGGGGGCCATTAGCTGTGGACCTTCCATAAATAATGAAAGTGTGAGGAAAAAAGAAAGAAAAAGACAGATGTGGGGAATGTTGTGACTTGTCAAATGTAATGGAATAGCAAGAGATGTGTAATGAATACGCTAGAATATTCAGTGTAGATGTAGGTATGAGGAAAGAACCATCCTGAAGGAAGACTCAACCTGGAACTGTCTGGACCAGTCCTAGTTGCAGCCTAATACCTTCAGTCGTAGTCTTTCAACGGGCGGATGGTGCCATGGCCAACCTACTATACGGTAAAGGTAAAAATAAATGTAAAATCCCTATGTATGTAGGGTGATCCTACTTCGTGGATTTTCACCTATCGCGGCCGGTCCCGGAATCGAACCCCCGCGATAAACGAGGGATTACTATATATATATATATATATATATATATATATATATATATATATATATATATATATATATATATATATATATATATATATATATATATATATATATACAGTGTTCCCCCCCTTATCGCGGTAGTTCGGTTCCCGGACCCGGCGCGAACCAGGAAAGCCGCGGAGGAGGATCAGCCTATATGTACATAGATATTTTAATTTATTTTTACGTTTACAGTGTATAAACCCTCCCTGTACTGTTAACAAACCACCCTTTACTTCATAAATAAGAGCATGCAACGTAAATTTATATGAAAGTGATAGATAAAATTATGGTGAATGAAGTGGTAATTACATGACATACTCATGTACAATTATTTTTTAGTTTACGTACTGTATAAACCCTCCCTGCACTGTTAAAAAAACATGAACTATCTCACGTAGGTGAGAGCTACTGGAAACATAAATATATATGCTAGCTCAAGTATCTATCGGACACTACATATTTCGCATGATGCAATACTGTGAGTTATACTGTACGTACTTATCTAAATTTATGTTTTTTACTATTTTTTACTGTTTTATTATTCTTAGGCTAGGAAATACTTGTTTTATCAATAAAATAATGAAAATTTTAATATTCACTTGGTCACGGAGGTGAGAGCCTTTTCGTTTTCCGAAACACTGATACCGGTATCGTATTTACGTGGTGCAATACTGTTTACTATTTTTTACTGTTTTATTATTTTTAGGCTAAGAAATACGTTTTTTTTATCAATAAAATCATGAAACTACTGGAAATATAAATATATATGCTAGCTCACGTAGCTATCGGACACTATTTCGCATGATGCAATATTGTGAGTTATACTGTACGTACGTACGTATATCTAAATTTATGTATATGCTAGCTCATGTAGCTATTGGACACTATTTCGCATGATGCAATACTGTGAGTTATACTGTACGTACGTATATCTAAATTTATGTTTTTTACTAATTTTTACTGTTTTATTATTCTTAGGCTAGGAAATACTTGTTTTATCAATAAAATAATGAAAGTATTAATATTCACTAGGTCACGTAGGTGAGAGCCTTTGCGTTTTCCGAAACACTGATACTGGTATCGTATTTTACATGGTGCAATACTGCTTACTATCTTTTGCTGTTTTATTATTCTTAGGCTAAGAAATACGTTTTTTTTAGCAATAAAATCATGAAACTACTGGAAATATAAATAGGCTACCTCACGTAGCTGCGACCCCAATACAGTGTACGGTATCGAACACTATTTCGCATGATGCAATACTGTGAGTTATACTGTACGTACGTATATCATTCAGTTATTAGTACAGTGTATATTAATTTAAAATTCATTTACTTATTTGATGATTGTACAAAATCTATTGTATTTATTCATTGTAATTTGGATCAAATATTCCTTTTGTAAAGATTATACTTTTCAAAAGAGGTGGTCAATAAATGTATCTATCTATCTATCTATCTAAATTTATGTTTTCTACTAGTTTTTACTGTTTTATTATTTGTAGGCTGGGAAATAATTTTTTTTTATCAATTAGATAATGAAATATGTTTTTTCAATAAAAAAAAAATGAAAATACTGATTTTTTTTTATATTTTAATATTTTTGCATATACCCATAAAATAAAATAATAATTTATCAAAAAGAAAACCCGCGATACAGTGAGAATGCGAACCAAGAAACGTGAATAACCGGAGGAGCACTGTATATATATATATATATATATATATATATATATATATATATATATATATATATATATATATATATATGGGTTCATGGCTGTCCTGAACATTATTCGGAGAGCTTGTGTGTATTATTTTTATATCAGTGCTTGCCTGTTTGTATTTTATGTAAGGATTAAAATGTATATACAAACATTTTTTGCTGTGATAGTGCTGCTTATAAAGTTTTGTCTAGAAGGTGCATTTTACAAATAATGGGTGACTAAGCAGATAGACTGCTTTGTATACCCAGAATAGATAGCTACTGTATTATTATGGGAAGTTTTGATTTTTTTTTTTTTTTAACGAAGAAAATATTGCTGATTAAAATGCTTTTTCGCTTTGTTGGAGCTTGTAAAGAGGAGTAAGCCAAGGGTGCTCTTGGGTTTTCATACGTACAAAGTAAGTCTCCTTACCCCACAAGTTATGTGGTTATTTAACTTTACAATATCCCTTTTGCAAAAGTTAATGAAGAATTGACTCTGGAGCTTTGACAGAGTAGTATCGTACTTCTGTAGGTCTCAGTATTTGGCAAGACTTATGAAAATAAAATATTTTAAGTGAGTACAGAAGATATTATATTCTTCACTAATTTGTATGTTGTCAGTGTTTTAATAGCAATTCAAATAATAATTTTTTTGTTTTTAGGCTTGATGCCTTATCTCATGAAAGAGGAAGATGGCCACCTATAAAAAAAATAACAGGGATGGAGCATACATTGACTACTGTAACCTTTACTATCCGTGTTTTTGTGCCTATGTAAGAAATTTTTGGATAGTGGGACTACCTTCCCTCTTTTCCTATCCATTAGTCACAATTCTGGGATGGAGGGACTATCATTTCCCTCCTTTTCTATCCATTTATTCTATATTCTGGGAAGGAGGGACTACCATATTTATTCTTTTTTATCCATTTAGTCGAGATTTGGAATGAAGGGACTACCATCTCCCTTCTTTCCTGTCCATTTAGTCGAGATTCTGGGATGGAAGATCTACTATCTCCCTTCTTTTCTCTCCATTTTGTCGAGATTCTTGGATGGAGGGCCTACCATCTCCCTTTTTTTCTATCCATTTAGTCAAGGTTCTGGGATGGAGGGACTACAATCTCCCTTCTTTTTTTATCCATTTAGTTGAGATTCTGGGATGGAAAGACCACCATCTCCCTTCTTTTTTTATCCATTTAGTCAAAATTCTGGGATGGAGTGACTACGTTTAGTCAGTATGCGAGTGTTATATGCAAGAAAGTTGAGGGGGAAATTTTTTTTCTACACCCTCAGAATTAATACCTCAAGTTTGTTGCAAGTAACTGCCACACTGCTCTTTCTTTAGGATATCACGTCTTATTTGAATATTTTTTTACAGGTAAACTGGCATTTAATGGCTTACTGAACTTTGGAAAATTTGAAGATTTAACCTATGAAATTTGGGAGTTCATTCCATTTGTAATTATGGGGATAATAGGTGGTCTGTTAGGAGCGTTGTACAACCACATAAATTTCAAGCTTACAGCTATGCGTATGAAGTAAGTATGGAACAGTTTTTTCTTCTTCAAAGTGGTTCTTGTGTGTGTGATTGCGCTTATTGCCGTAATTTATATACATCTCTTTGGATTTGTTCTCGCCACATATTAATCCCTGCTGCCTCCAATTTTCGTTCAGTTCTAGCCATCCTGATGATTTCACCAGGGTTATGCAGTCAAGTTTTAAAAACTGTGCTGTCTCCAAAAAAGTTTTTTGTGACTTGAGATATGGATGTTAACTCTTCCTGTTTGCTCCAACATATTGTCGGAGGGATTTTATACAGAATCCATGTATATATCATTTATAATTTTAGTATTCTAAAGGATCTTATAATAAATCCCTCTGTATGTGTCTTTTATAGTTTTGTAGTTCGAAGGGATCTTATAAAAAATCTGTGTTTGTGTCATTTATAGTGTTATAGTTCGAATTAATATTATATAGAATTCCTCTGTCAATGTCTTTTGTAGTTTTGTATTTTTGAGGGATCTTATAAGGAATCCCTTTGTGTCTTTTATAGTTCTGGAGGATCTTATTTAGAATCCCTCTGTGTTTCTTATCAAGTTTTATAGTTCTAAGGAATGTTATTAAGAATCCCTGTGTGTGTGTCTTTTATAGTTTTATAGTTTAGCTGATATATAAATAAAGTTCCTGTAAATGAAGACCAACAGTCTGTATACATACTAGTTAATAACTGCATAATTTCTTTTATATAGATACATTACTCAACCATGGCAGAAAATATTGGAAGCCATGTTTGTTGCATTTGTAACGGCTGTGGTCGCATTTTTAATGATATACCTCATAAATGACTGTCGGTTAACTTCAGATACATCAGAATACCCCATTCAGGTCAGTATACTTGAACTTTGCACATTCCTGAAGCCAAATGATAAACCACTACTTGAATATCATCGTATTTTTAACATTATTTTTCTATATACATTTTGATCCAATTTTTTTATTCATTCCTTACTGTGGCTTTGTTTATAATGGGTGAAGTTAAGTGTAATATTGTTTGCATTGTACATGCATTAATTTTATATATCAAAATTATAGCATTAGTACTCAGTGGATTTATATTCACAAAAAGATGTAGTGTCAGAATAATAACAGTCTACCTGAATCTGAATAGAATCATAGTGGTGGTCCCTCCACATGTATGCCAGAGTAGATTAGAATGTAGATTGCATGGAAGGCTCAATAATTAATCTTTATAAATATTCTCTTATGTGGATATATTTTCTTTTCTTCTTTCTCCATCTCTAGATGTTTTGTCCTAGTGGTCAAGAAAATGCTGCTGCAGAGATTTGGTTTCAGACACCAGAGAAGAGTGTGCGATCCTTGTTTCATGACGATAGTGGTGAGTTGTTTTTGCAAACAACGTGTAGTGCCATTTGAAAATATGTTAATGCAACTGTGAGATTGTCCTTTTAGATAGCCATTCCTTTTATATTTGCTAATTTTTTTCCTTAAAGTTATCATCGGACGATAATAAAAATTTGAATGCAAAAATATATTTTTGACGTAAATTTCAAGTTATGTATTATGCAGTCACCTTGAGCATTTAATTATGATAGTTGATTGGAATTGTGCAGTAAATTTAATTTGGAAGGCAGGTATCATAATTTACTTGACATTTTAGTCAAAATAGATATCTATTCCTCTCATTCGTATTAATTGCTGTTTTGACCTATCCAAAGCAGTGATTAGAATATTCATTTCGGGAGTTGACAGACCCGAGATCGAGCCCACATAGGGATGTTAGGAAGTGCATCCAGCTTTAATTCTCCAGCCACACACTGTCCACCCACATTATGGGAATGAATAGTGCCACATAAAATGTAAACGCTCTCACTTTTGACCTATCCCAAAACCCCATTCACACCAACAATTATTCTTTGCTAAGAAAATAAACAGAGAATCAGGGAATAAAAGTAATTCAGTACCCTGTCCTCATTTTGTTATCTCCTTTGACAGGAAATATGAAAGTAAGAGTCTTTCACTCTTCCATCAAGGATATTTCATTCAGATACTCCTTGCACTTTGATTCACATATCATTTGAGAGTAGATTCTTGGATCCAGTTAGGATCCGAAATATAGCTTTGTTTTATAAGTTTTGTTTCACTGATGGGCTTCCTTACTAACTATATATATATATATATATATATATATATATATATATATATATATATATATATATATATATATATATATATATATATATATATATATATATATATATATATATATATATATATATATATATATATATATATATATTATATATATATATATATATATATATATATATATATATATATATATATATATATATATATATATATATATATATATATATATATATATATATATGTATATATGTATATATATATATATATATATATATATATATATATATATATATATATATATATATATATATATATATATATATATATATATACACACTCCTTGACTTACAAACATCTGGAGATATGAACATGTAAAAAATGTTGTGACTATGCAGTCTACTAATATAATGCAGCAAGTTATGGATGGTTCCAACGTTTCAAGAAACTTGCAAACTTGCATCACGTGTCTTTGAAATAAGAGAACATTTAATTATATATATATATATATATATATATATATATATATATATATATATATATATATATATATATATATATATATATATATATATATATATATATATATATATATATATATAATTTTTTCTATGTGTAATGTAGTGATATTATTTTTTCCCAAAAGGCTCATTTTCGTGGTTAACGTTAGGCATTTTTTTTGGTGTGTACTTCCTCTTGGCTTGTTGGACATACGGACTTGGAATTCCTTCAGGTCTCTTCATCCCAACATTGCTCTGTGGGGCTGCTTGGGGTCGATTGATAGGCAAATTGCTCAATGTTCTTTTTCCTGGTGAAGTAAGTTGGGAAATTTTTTCTTTTATGTACTGCTTTTCCTTGTTTTACTATGCCTAATTTCCTTATATATTTTTCATCATGAGCAGTGAAAACATAGTATAAAATATAACCAGAATTTTTAACCAGTATGTATTTTCTGTTTACTTGCCTGTGTAATAATTTTGTTTTAAAAGTTTTCATTCTACAGGAGTGGGTCGACGAAGGAAAATATGCATTAGTAGGTGCAGGAGCCATGTTGGGCGGTGTTGTTAGAATGACGCTTAGCCTGACTGTCATATTAATGGAAGCTGTGGGCAACATTACTTTTGGCCTGCCATTAATGATTGTTTTAATGGTTGCCAAGTGGGTGGGTGATTTCTTTAATGAGGTAGGTTAGGTATTATTATTATTATTATTATTATATTACTGTATATTATAATTATGGGTATTGTTATATTTACCATAAAGTTATTATTATTGTTATTGTTTTTATGACATAATTAACAGGACAAAAATATTAATACATAATATGTAAAGCTGTATTCTTGGACTTTTGCCAAAGTAGTCTCTCTCCGTTTTAAATTTTGCTGATAATGGTGAATTACAGGTCATAGAAATTTAACATTTGATGAAATTTATAATATCTTTTGTAAAATTTGGAAAACCTAAAAACTTATAGTGTTAAGAGTAACATTCGATATAACCTAGAAATCTAGTTTTAATAGAAAAGGATATAGAAGGAAAGCATATGATTGATTCAGTTTCATGATTATTTTTTGCCTTTTGCTGATGTCTCAATTGTGTGATTGGGGGCTAGAAACTCTCTCTTGTGTCACTTTTCCTTATTGTATGTTGTTCTGACTTTTTGTAAATTGGTTTCCTACTTTCATGCAGAGCATGGGTTTATTTTTGGTGAGATGTGTTTGGTAATTAATTGCTTGATGATATTTAGTGCTTTGCTGCCCATTTTTGATTCGGCACTTCCTCTTTGTCTTTGCTATGCTTCTTTATTTAATAATAATAATAATAATAATAATAAACTTTATTTCCATTTCATTACAATGGGTATTCGTCAGCCAGGACAAGCCCCAACCCCCCACTGTGATGTCCACCCACAGCAGTTCCTGCCAGTAAACAGCTTAAACTCTCGGTCTTGGACGGGGACCGATCTTTCGACCTTGGGTCAGTGGCTCCATGCCTCTACAGATGTGTGTCCCTCCTGTTTAGCCTCTCATCATTTTTACCTTATTTTATCACCTGTGGCACAACCCTTGTATGCCGTTATCTTGAGTGGAGAGTATATATTTTGGAGTTTGGTGTCTGTTGCTAGAGCTAGAAGGCTGACACTGAAGGTTTTCTTAGCTACAATTGATTTTCTGCTATCCTTGGAATTTAAACTAGATCCTAATGTTTCTGCCACACTCCAAGCTGCCATTCTTCATGGTACAAGTTGCTGTCTTCCTTGGTCCTGAGATTTGAAATTGCTTTCCTATCCTCAAATTTGAGATTTTTCTTAATTTTATTTTTTATTATTATTATTATTATTATTATTATTATTATTATTATTAGAGTGACACTGGGATAGACAAGAAAATTGCCCTCATCAGGCCCGGACACAAAAAAGACATTAAGACAAAGAAAAAGTAGGTAAAAGACAAGGCAGTAATAAAGGAATGATACACAATAGACAAAGGACAGGCTGAAAAAAATAGTCCAAGTATTGAGAACCTAGAGATATGGCAGAATTAGGCCTTGAGATGACAATAGATCTGCATCTTGAAGGAAGATAGGTTATTAGAATTAGAAAAGGTAGAAGGAGGAAGAGAGTTCCAGAATCTGGAAGTGGATGGGAAGAAGCAGTCACTGCACCAAAAAGTCTGTGAGCTACAAATCTCCACCCAGTACCAGTGAGACGAGGCCACTTGGCGAGTGTTACGCGGCCTCCACAATTGGGGAGGGATGCCACTTGCCAACTCATCAGAGCAGTGACAGTTGTAGTTGCGATAAAAAAAGAGAAAGGGATTATACCTTACTATGAAGAGGAAGAGAATCCAGATTAACAGCAAGAAGATGGGCCTTTGATGAGTCTGTTTACTTTGCATTGTAATTGGTTATGTACTCTTTCATTCCTTATAGACTTGGATTGTTTGTGTTGGGAGGAGCCATTTAGCTGCGTTTGAGTACCACTTTCGTGTTTGTCCTTTTATCTTTCGGTGTGATTCATTCTCATTTGGATGGACACTCTTCCACGTATAGTATCTACAAGTTCCTGTATTTAACTTTCTATCAATATTATCCATATTATTAGTATGAAAAAATTGGTAAGCATATATAATTCCGAGCACAAGTAAATACATGACAGGATATTGTACAAGCATAATGTACTCCTTTTATTTTAAAGCTTAATTCAGAAGTATCACTTCACTAGAGGCCTGCATATCTCGAGGGTCTCATGGTATCCATTCATTTTTCTGTCTGGGTGGTCTTATTTAGGTGATGCCTCAATTATTCTCTATCATTTATTTGATGTCTTTTCTTAATCTTTAAATTTTGATCACTTGTATTGTGTTTGAGTGTCTTCTAGTGGTGTTTTGTGCTCATGTAGTCTGGATGCTGGTTACTGTGGCTGGTTTCAGACTCCCTTGCCTCCTGTTGCTCTGGAATTGGATACCTCGATGGCATTTGGCTTTTTTTATTAGTTTGGGTCCCATTCTTTTGGGGTAACTTTAATTTTGGGTTTAATCTGCTCTGCTTTTCTATTGGTCTTTTGGGTCCTTTGATATACTGTAAATGGTTGTTTTAATCCGGGGCTTGGTCTGCTGTTGTATTAATATGACTGTCTTAATCCAGGGGTGGATCTGCTGTTTGATCTAGTCAGGTTTCAGCTTAGGCTTTTCACAGGTACTCTTCAGGTTGTCTGCATGATTATATACTTATGCTTTGTCACTAAAAGATAGAGATACATTCAAAGTAAATCCTTTCATTAGATAAATGATAAATTGACCCAGCTTTGTTGATAGTGTGTAAATGTAATGTAATATGAAGCATTTTTTGTCCTTTGTAGGGTATATATGATATCCATATACAGATGACAGGAGTTCCAATCATGGGCTGGGATGCTCCCCCTCTGTCAAATAATATCTATGCATCTGAAGTAAGTATATTTTCATATTCTTCATTTTAATTATAATGTAGGGTTTACTTGATTAATATTTTTTTTTACTTTTGTGTTATTATTATTATTATTATTATTATTCTACAGGGAACTAATTGAAATGATTGATGTCTGCCATTTTTTATATATATATATATATAATATATATATATATATATATATATATATATATATATATATATATATATATATATATATATATATATATATATATATATATATATATATATATGAATCATTCTTTACCCCGACCGGGACTCGAACCTAGGACTTATGATTACTAAGTCAAGGCGCTACCACTACACCACAGAAGGTTAAAATGAATCCAACCTTATAGCTGCTATACTTAGGAATGAATGCATTCTAACTGAATGCCACTATGTTCATATTACAGATTCACCAATCTCACTCGTGGCTTCATTTTGGCATTTAATTCAGTTCCCAATCTCATTCGGGCCATGAAATTACCAAATAAGCACATTACATATGTGAAAACATGAATCATTCTTTACCCCGACCGGGATTCGAACCTAGGACTTATGATTACTAAGTCAAGGCGCTACCACTACACCACAGAAGGTTAAAAGGAATCCAACCTTATAGCTTATATCTGCTATATTTAGGAATGAACGCATTCTAACTGAATGCCACTATGTTCATATTACAGATTCCCCAACCTCACTCGAGGCTTCATTTTGGCATTTAATTCAATTCCCAATCTCATTTGGGCCATGAAATTACCGAATAAGCACATTACATATATGAAAACATGAATCATTCTTTACCCCGACCGGGACTCGAACCTAGGACTTATGATTACTAAGTCAAGGCGCTACCACTACACCACAGAAGGTTAAAAGGAATCCAACCTTATAGCTTATATCTGCTATACTTAGGAATGAACGCATTCTAACTGAATGCCACTATGTTCATATTACAGATTCCCCAACCTCACTCGTGGCTTCATTTTGGCATTTAATTCAATTCCCAATCTCATTCGGGCCATGAAATTACCAAATAAGCACATTACATATGTGAAAACATGAATCATTCCTTACCCCGACCGGGACTCGAACCTAGGACTTATGATTACTAAGTCAAGGCGCTACCACTACACCACAGAAGGTTAAAAGGAATCCAACCTTATAGCTTATATCTGCTATACTTAGGAATGAACGCATTCTAACTGAATGCCACTATGTTCATATTACAGATTCCCCAACCTCACTCGTGGCTTCAATTTGGCATTTAATTTAATTCCCAATCTCATTCGGTCCATGAAATTACCAAATAAGCACATTACATATGTGAAAACATGAATCATTCTTTACCCCGACCGGGACTCGAACCTAGGACTTATGATTACTAAGTTAAGGCGCTACCACTTCACCACAGAAGGTCAAAAGCAATCCAACCTTATAGCTTATATCTGCTATACTTAGGAATGAACGCATTCTAACTGAATGCCACTATGTTCATATTACAGA
>JAXCGZ010016983.1:27500-75000 GCA_037179515.1 Halocaridina rubra
TTGTACGTCTGTTGGTTTATTTACTTTAATAACTGTGTACAGTGACCCCCCCTAGTTGGCTGGGACAAAGAGAGTGTGGGGGGTTGGGTAGAATAGATTGTTGGAGTGAGAGAGAGAAACATCTTTGATCAACTCTTGTTCATTCAACTAAAACTACATTATATATTGTAAAAATAATGGTTTAATTACAAATTCGTAATAATAATAATAATAATAATCTCCACAATCATCATCAAAGGAAAATTATTGTTGCCAATAATAATAATAATAATAATAATAATAAGATCTAAGGAGAATCTTTGGAATAGACATCATGAAAGTAATGCAGAGGTATATTAAAACCCATCAGAGAATTGGATATTCATTACACATCTTTTATAATCCCTTCACATCTGACAGGTCATTACAGTCTCCATCTCTTTCTCTTTATAGCCTGATTAAGGCTGTTTTATTTTATCATTTTTTGGCCCGTTCTGGTGTCATAATTTTTTTTTTTTTTTCCACCTATAGCGGCCGGTCCTGGAACCGAACCTCTTCGATAAACGAGGGGTTACTGTATATATATATATATATATATATATATATATATATATATATATATATATATATATATATATATATATATATATATATATATATATATATATTAAAGCCTTTTGAAAAAGGGTTTTGCTGTGCATTGATAACCCAAGAGATATATGAAGTTTTTATGTATATTGGCTTCATTCATTGTGAAAGCACGTTTCTTTTTTGAAGATCCCGATATACCTTGGTCTTGAGTTTTAAGATGTTGAATCCTGATATATAGATTTGAAACAGCTACAACTGTTGATTTTAACCTCATTTTAGAGAGCCTTGTGTGTAGGTAGGGAAATATTACATATATTATGTAGTAATTGTTTTAGTGGATGTGGAGTTAAAATATGTAAATGAAGTACCTATTTTCTTTAATGTAAGATGATAAAGAGATATAAGAGGAATTTGCCATATTAAGAAGTTTAATTTATAAAGCCATATCTTTATTTATCCTCAGGTTATGAATCGCCCAGTGGTCTCTTTAAGATGTGTTGAAACTGTGGGAAGGATTGTTGCCGTTTTAAAAGCCTATACATATAATGGATTTCCTGTTGTAGATTCCCTTCCACAAAATGGAAGTGATGAACGCTATTTTAAGTCTTTTGGAAGGCTCAGAGGTCTTATATTAAGATCGCAACTTACGGTCTTATTAAAACATAGAGTAAGTCTTTATCGTCATATTTCTTTTTTTATCTTCTGTATGGCTCAGAGGTCTTATATTAAGTTTACAACTTGTGGTTTTATTAAAACACATAATTTTATTTTGTCACTGATTTTTTTTTGAAGGTTTTTGGAAGGCTCAGAGGTCTTGTATCAAGGTTACAACGTACAGTTGTTAAAACAGAGTAAGTTTTATTGTCCCAGGCTTTTCAAGCTTTTTGGAAGATGAAGAGGTCTTATATTAAGATCACTACTTAGTCTTATTAAAAGGCAGACTAAGTGCTTATTCTGTCTTAGGTATTTCAAGTCTTTTAGAAGACTAGAATCTCTTATTAAAATTACAAATTTACGTCTTTGGAGCACAGAATAAACTTTGCTTTTACTGAATCTCAGACTTGTAAAGATAGTGGCTCCCTTATATTTCATGTTGTACTTCCTTAGTCTGCTCTAGTAAATGAGTTACCATATGAGGGGCTCCACAACCTTCTCCTTGTATCCTCTGATAGCTTTGGTGGAGGAGAAACCCCATAGAGATCCACTGAGCTCCAGATGTATAATATCGTTTTGGTTTATTGTGGAATAGGCCATTGCTTACAAATACAGAATTCCGAATAACAGACTGTATATATAATAGACCTATTAATATATACATTAAAATAAGTCAATTTAAACATAGCCATTTACGGTAGTTTGTGTAAGGCGACTAGGGACTCAGGAAGTACAGAAATAAATATAATTCCTTATTTTTGGGAAATTAAGTTTCTCCAAAGTTTAACGTCATGAAATTAAAAAACTCTTTCTAAAAACAATGTGGAATGTAACATTTCCCTGTAATTTTTATAATTGTAGGTGTTCAATGAAAATGCTGAAATTTGGCAAGGAGACAAAGTTGACATTCGCCTCTTCCGATTGGCCTATCCTCGTTATTATAATATGAGTCAGATTAATCTTACGCCTGAAGACATGAACTGCCATATTGACTTTCGGCCATTTTTAAGTCCTTCGCCTTATACCGTCGCATCCTGCGCTTCATTGCCGAGGGTCTTCAGTCTGTTCAGAGCCCTCGGTTTGCGTCATTTGATCGTCACAAACGACGACAACGAGGTTGTTGGAATGGTTACGAGAAAAGATTTGGTCAAGTATAGAGTATGGAAACACAGAGGACAGATGGGACTAGAGGAGCTTGTGATATATCGTAATATTTAAGTAAAGACAGGTGAGTATGGCAAGAGTAGCATTTAGACATTGTAAAGTGAGGAAATGACGTATAAATTTAAATTTTTGTACAGAGTATTTTGAGAGAGATCCGAGGGTAAAGATCCTTTTAGAATGCTAAACAATTGCAATAACCTTTATTTTAAAATTTTACTTTTATGCTTCACTTTTAATTACGGTTTGCTTTCATGATTGTTAACTTTGTTGTAATGTTGGCATAATACAATAGTTAATGCAAATTCTGTTAAATGTCTCTCTTTATGAAATTATCTAGTAATGTCTGAATTTAAATGTATATGAGTATCTCGTACTTTGTGATACACAGTTTAGCCTATGTAGGTTTCGAGAAGAGATTATATTTTACGAAGCACAGAATATAATTACAGTAATTGATAAATTTGACTTCTTAGTCATTTTCAGTTAAATAAAAATTACTCTAAATCAACAACATGTTTGGTAGGATACTTATGTAAATAAGCAAAATAGCTTTCCTCGAGTAAATGTCACATATTTAATAGATATGTAGAGTAGCCCATTCAAAATTTTTTTAAGTTAGGGGACCAAAGCAAAGACACTTTTATAAGATTTATATAATTTTTTATGGTGTTGGATCATATTGAAATTATACCCATCCGAACCTTGCTTGTAACATAGCTTTTTTTAATATTAATAACTGCTCTTAGAACAGTATGGAGATAGAGCGTAAGTTTTTATATTTTATGATGTGTACAGTGCTCCCATAGCCTGTGGGTAGCTTTATTTTGGTGTCTTATAATCCTAGTTATGCTTCCATCTCTCTAATGTGCCATGATATATGATAGAATAACATATTATTGATAGCCTAATGTTGGTATATAATTTTGTAGCCGAAACATTCCAAGAATAATTGTTAAAAAGAAATTTATTATGTACACTTCTACTTTAGTACTTGACATTTGTAAAAAAATGAATTAAATATACATATAAAACATACTTGTGTCAGATTGAGGAAGGTATCATATGCCATATCATGCTCTTTTTCCACAGATTTTACATTAACCTGAGTATATTCCCCACAGAACAACTCGCCTTGGCATACCAGACCTCATCCATAAACAGTTTTGATGATGTTCTATGTGGTATACACACGGAACCATTTAGCTCAACAACAGACAATATACCTTCACACAAACGACAGGCAAATACCCTCGTCAGCCATTTCTCATGTCAGTCATCTTCACACTCAACTTGACATCTGGCGTGTCATTCAACGTAAGAGACAGTTTCCTCCAGAACCAGACTAGACATCATTTACCAACCAACAGTGTAAGCAACATACACCTTATACACCTGGAACCACAAGGCATACACGCACTCACTAACACACCACACTTCAGCTACTAACACAACACAATACCCAACATCTGGAAACATGGTGTCATTATCACAGGATATAGTCTGTTCCTCTGGGTCCCAAACTGGGCACTATCTTGAAAGGCAAGAAATAAAATGCATGCATTTTATTTTTTTACATTGAGACCAATTTATTTTTTATTTATGCATAAACTGGAAACATCTAGTTTATTAAGATTACAAGGAAAGCAAAAATGTGGTATAAATAATAACTATATTAAAAGCAAACAAACAAAAGTTAATGTAAACAAACAAATGCTGTATGTATACATTTGTCCCATCCAAGGAGCACATAATTACTAGATTTAATAACTGAAAAATATGACTTGAAAATCATACTGACGACAGTTATATTGAGATATGCAATTTTTTTTTTTTTTTTTTTTTGTCATGGTGGTCATGTTTTTTTTTTCTTTTTCTCATGCATGTTAATCGGTTTGCCAAAACTCTGTTTACAAGTGAAAAGCTTATGCCACGAATGCTCTTACAAATGATTTTATTTGTTTAAGATTTTTATCTTTTCACATGCTCATAAAAAATGCATTCAAACATCCACAGACAGTAAGTTACCTTTATATATAATTAAACATGTACATTATTGCATTTACAAAGTAGTTTGATTACAATATAATTTTAAATAAAATGGAAAGACGAACAGAGCCCAATGAATACTTGGTACCAACCATATGGGATTTCGATGTACAATTTGATTCAATAGCCCTTTTCCCCAGTTTCTGTAATTATAATAGTTTAAAAAAATATTCACTAAAGTAAAATGAGCCAGAACTTACATTAATTGAGAACTGAATCATACATACCAGAAGGAACTTATTTATATCTAGAACACTACACACAAAAAGGTAATATCAGTTTTCTTTTAAGCAGATAGAGCTTTTTCAGTCTCCTCTCTTCAGTTACATCTATGGTAGATGATACAACAAGCGTTTGATGTGAAAAGGGAAGGAGAATGATAAAGCTTGCAAGAGATCCAAATAGGAGGAAATCAATCACCAAAGTGACTGACATTATAGTCCGACTTGAAATAAGCAAATTATCATTGACCGAGATATGAGAAGCACTGACTTGCATTTCTTATCCCATCTCACATTTCAAGTAAACTGACACAGTCAACATTACGCATTCCAATTACTTCCCCACAATCCACGTAAATGACAAAAATACACACTACCTGTTCAATTCTCCATCCCTCCCCACTTCCATCTTTCAAGGGCTTCATACAGTACTGCTTAAATGTGACACTATCAACCAGGCTGACTAGTTTTATTTTATTTTTAAACGTTAATAACAATAATGTAACATTATTATTACTACAATAACATAAGCTTGTGGGTTCAACTAGTATAAGACGAGAGAAAAAATGATAATTCCATTTATCTGTATGGAGGACTTGTTCTTCTCTCTAATGTCATTATGGCAACTCCTTTTCTTAGTATTTGGTGGTGATGGACTTCATGTCCAGCTTTAAAAAAAAAAAAGGGAAGTGAGGGGAAATCCAGCATTTATGGGATGCATAAGTATTTTGAACTGCCTATATTAGGGTCTGTTTGCTTTTCCAGACTTGCCTCAGGCATTGCTAAACTTGTATGATCATTCTAAATACTTCAGTTACAACAGTAAGAATAATCAACTGGCACGGTATAATGAGCAAATCATGATATATATGTAGGTTTTACATAATGCCTCCAGTCAAAGGCTGTAAATACATAATGCATCACTCAGAATTAAAATGAAAAGCTGTTTTCACATCATTCTCACACCAAGACATATCTTCCTTACTTAATACAGTACTACGACTTGCAATACAAATTTAAACAGAACATGTTCAAATAAAATCCATTATTTCGGAGAAATGCAAACCACTGCAATAAAAAATGAAATTATTGGAATGTCACAAGAAGCAGTAGGCAGATAAATTACGCAACAAAGAAAACTTAATCTAACGCTGTAAAAAATACAAGCCAAAATCAATAATACAAGAAAATAGGATGATTTCCCAAAATAACAAAGCAGTACTTATTTTCCCAGATAAAGATATAGCTAAAGTAAAAGAACGAGGCTAAACTTTCCAGCTGCAAAAAGGTTGGTAGTTCTGGGAAAATAGAAAAACAAAATGTGCACATCCCTAGGACATACAGCACGATGAAAAGCAGTACTCTCATCTGGTAATTAATTCTCAGGTTCAAGAGTTTACTTCCAAAGGGTCTCAAGGCAGATGAGTGATGTCATGGAAACTGGATATGTATGACTTAGGGGTACAAGAGACACCAAGTGAAATAAGATAAACGTAGGATTATAAGATAATGACTTAGAAGACAAAACTTGGTGCCTCCTTCAACCCTATACGAAAAAACGTGTGGCTTTCTTTTTTAGGATATATCAGGACATTAAATGGAATTTTGGCTCCTCACCATTACCTTCCAGCTTGAACTACATGTAGGACATCAAAGAACAAATGAGAACATTAAAAGGAGAGAAATTATGTCTTGGACATAAAGAGCTAATGGAAGAGTGGCTGGCTTCACTAAATAATACTGAGTCACCATATCATCAAAATGTAATCTGTAGGTAAAAAGAAATGTACTGTAATACCTAAATGGATCTCTATGGAAGTTTTGTGGTGTTTATTTCTTTTAGTGGCACATTTATGGAAAGTTTAAAATGTGGTTAAATCCAAGAATCAACAGACGATGCACAGCAGGCAACTGAGAAATCTTTGAATCAGATACAAAACCATAAGAACAAATCTGCAGCATGAAATAGAGATCACAAACTAAGGATTAATGTAAAATAAATGGGAGAAAGCAACAAAGAAGGATCCTAGTGAACAATGCTACCAAGGAGAGCAGCGAACGCAAAAAGGTTAACTGATATCAGATACGAAAATTTATCTCGATGGTATTTTCCAATTTCTTAAACAAAGAAGTAACTTAAAAAAATATATATATTGCAGCAGCAGATGAAGACCTGACCCCAAAACAGACTATACGAGCTTTTATTTTTTTATCACATCATCGTCAAAAAACGTATCAGGCGGAAGGTTAGGGGAGTATTTGAGGGCATCCGCCCCCCCCCGGCATGTCAAGATAGGTTGAGGTTTCTTTTGTTTGTTTCTGTTTCTTTTGTTGCATATCAGGCAGGATAGCCTACCAGGGAGGTTGGGAGAGGCCCAATGAACACACATAAGAGAGGCACACAGGGGAGCACCTTGACGATCATATTGGATCGTATAGCGTGTTGTGGGGGATGCCTGTCATTTGCCGTCATTTTTTTCAATAAATTTTTCTCTATTTGAGCTATCTTCAGTATTCAGCTAAGTGATCTTGCTCAATTATATTTTCAATTCCTTTTCTTCTTCCTTTCTGTCAAGAAATGAGCTGATGCCAAAAATGGCTAGAGAGTAAGTTACATCAAATCTAATATCAATACAAATAGCAGAAGAAAATAGCTGATACCATTAATAACTATTTCAGTACAATGTAATAACACTGCTTTTGATAAAATCTTTGATAGATATTAAAGCCTAAATATCAGCCAAACGAAAAGCTGCTTACTATGGCAAAATATGCACCATGGATTTGTTGAGACTGTAACATACCTCAAGCTTATCGTCTGATATTACATATTTTATCATTTTGAGGCAACCTAAAGAGAAACGAGTAAGTATATACCAGAAGGCAATACACTTAACAATATCCAAACCAAGAACCATTTCTACAGGTACCCAATTTGGATATATATCTCTAGTAATGATATTGGAAAAGATAAAGTAAAGAGTTGGGAGTCCAAAAAGTCAAGAAATTAGAACCAAGAGAGAAAAACTACTGTCAAGGATATCATTTACCATTACTCCATGAATTATATCACAACATAAACCATAATCTCATTTAAAAAATGCCATGATAAAGTGAACTGTCCACTTGTTTTGATATCTATGATCTAATTACTTGGCTTTTTGGGCATCTGACATCAAGGGCCAGTCACATGACATTGCTGTCAAAGAACTTATAAAAAATGCCAACAAATTTAAAATACAGTACATCTCCAGCATTCAAAAAAAAAACAAAAAAAACACAACCACCTATTACCTTTTTTTTTTTTTTTAATCTTGGAGAATTTTTTTTTTTATATCAAGTCCATGCGAACCCTGAGAAGTCCACATAAGCAATATAATACACAGCATATATTTATGTTTGCTTTTTAAACTATATATTTTTTTTTATTTTTTATATCATACTTTAACACAAGACTATAGATAAATACCAAACTTATACTGTACTTACAAAAAATCTAATATTTTTTGTTTCAAAATGCTTAACTAATAACCTAAATGCCACCACAAGAAATACAAAGAAATCAGTGACAAAATTACTTAACACATGAGACGACTCTTGTGGACGAAGGGCCATGAACCAATGCTGATTATCGGGTAAACTACCCTAGTTATATGCTCCAGTACGAAGTCTCAAAAAAGAAGAAATAAGTATAGAAAAGTTCTCCTAAACCAGAGTATACAGACGGACCTCAACTCACGTAAATGAATGGCGTCACGAAACCTACTCTTCATATCATACTTAAATCAGAATATAATTTACACAGCTCTAGAATATAGAATAAATATAGCAAATAGAGGTGGTATGTATGAAAAAATGGTACAATTGTGATAAAATTCCAAAAAAAAAAACATGAGATACCTCATGCTGTAATTTAAAAGAAATTGTTGCTTGTCCTAGATTTGCAACTCTAGTATGGGTGCACTTGTGTAGGATTGAACTAAGTTGAGGTTCGTCCATATAAAGCGTGTTTATCAAGCTCTTTAAAAGAAAAAATGACAAATGGACACAACTCCCTTCTTCCTCAAGATGACTCAAAAAAGACAATTTCTATATACAATATCTGCACTTCTAAGTATTTGAAATTATGAATCAATATTACTAGTGTGACCCCATCAGATGCTATCAATGACATGTCAGTTTTGATAAACTCAGGAGATTCAGTGTTTTAAACAGTAGTAACACCAAACACTAGCAACAATGCATTATATCATTTCTCCAGTGAAGTCCATACAGGGAACAGGGAAGAGTTTATGGTATTTTCACCCATTTTCTCCATATATGTTTAGACATTGAGATAAGTGCTCACTTCAAAAACATTTAAAAATACGGTACAGTACTAAGTAATAAATAAAGAAGGGAATCGTTATTTATCATGATATTTCTTAACTGAATTCTAAATACTTTGCAGATTTGTAACAAATTTCCTTCAAGAACATATCAAATACCAAAATTCTATTTGTTTTTCAAATAATATTGGATTGCATTGCCAAAAAGTTTTCGCAAAATGCCCTCTGTATATACTTGATTAACAAACGATACTATTCCCCATTTCCAAAGGGATCACGTATGGATGGTCTATATATAGGCCAGAAGCATATCTACCATGGTTTTTGTTACATAATTTTTTTGCTGCACTGCCACTTGAACACATATCAAAAATATTAAATACTGAATTCATTGTCCTGCATTCTCTCCGAGTTCAAAACCATCATAAAGGTGTCATAAACATTAATCCTTAATAAAACGGTAATACCTTGTTACTTCCCCAGTTAAGCCTTTTTCAAACACAACCTCTCCTTTCAGAACTAATATCCCAAATTAAATTCAGCTCCTCTGTGACTCTATCTTAAACTTTCCTTGCTCCTCTGGTATGAAAAATATATCAGTGTGGGCTATATACCAAGATGACTGTTAGAAAATTTTAATACCTATCTTTAAAATCATGATCATAACCCAAAACTCATCTTAGGATAGGAAATGAGAAAGAAATTCGTGGGCTAAATGCAATCAAGGCTATTAGGCAATACTTTTGAATGGTTCCATTCAATACAAATGGTCTATGAGCGAAACTTTCCGAGTTCAGTCTAAAATTATTCATTTCTGCATTCTGATGTGTGTTCACTTGTTTCAAACTACGAGCTATATAGTAACAAATCTGATGATAACACTAATCATATCTCTGAGATTAACAAAATGAAGTGATGGCATCCAAGAGGGGTTTAGATTATGAAATACTGAAAAAAATACTGTAATATAATCTTAAACCTTTCAGGTAAATTTAGAATCCAGATTTTGTTGTTAATGCTTCAGTAAACATGGCAAACCAGTCTGCAATTTTTTTTCTTTATTTACTTAATGAAAAAAAAAAAATTCATAGGGATCAAAACAACAACATATTGCTTCACTTTTTCACATCTATATTCAAAATCCTCATATTAAGCTAAATTTTATTTATCATATTTACTTAATACTATTCTGAAGCTTTTCCATCTATTTTAATTTTAAGCTGAACACCCTGTACTAATGAATTTTATGATTGGTTCAGCATCTGAATCCTCAAAATGCATTTATCTTTCACTGTTTAATCAATTGCTGTAGGTAAAGCTACTAAAGTGATAAAAACTATCAGGATAAATCTAAAAGCAAAATAGAATGACATTTTTAAATTATTAAGGATTGTATCTGTTTGATTCATAGATTAAGTAAGATATATGTTTATGTATACAGTTAACACTTCAGAAGTCGAAACTGCACAAAAGCTTTTAAGAACGAGTAAGCAAGAATGTTCTCTAAGCCTATAGTACACATCCATTATTACAATGTACCCACTGATAGTATACACTAGATAGAAACATACACAAAAGTTGCACACACAGAAAGCGTGTATGCATGTACACAGGAGAGGAAAAACACCTAATAAAAAACTGGGCTAATTTATGTATGCCTATTTCCGTGACATTCATCCAAGAACGTGTACTTTACCAGCACGGCGCACTGGTAAAGTGCCGCTCAACTGGATTTAAGTATTGGTTACTTCTTTTATAGAATATAAAAAGTAAAACCCATCTTTCATTAACCTATATATAGAAAGCAATATCCATCCACATCTTAGGATGTAATCAAAATACAATACCTTATACCATTACATATCTAATAGCCTGGTCAAATATCACACAGAGTAATATTTTTTTAAATATAGGACCCTTTTTTATTATCATCATTCCTTTATTATTATTTTTATTATTAACTGCATCAGCTATAAGACTTTGCATACACTGACAAATGTTGAAAAGTATCATAAAAACATTAAAAGGGATTAACCACCCAAGTTTTGATGTCATGGTTCCCTCAAACAATCATTACAATAATAATAATAATAATAACCACAACACTGTTCCATCACCTGCATTTATTGTTATTAATACACAAACACTAATGTACTTCCTATTACAAAAAAAAAACAGGTTTTTATGTATCTCAAGTTTTCCTTTTTCTATTTTTGTTAAGGACCAGAGTTTGAACACATTCAGCACTGAAATAACTGTGAGCAATATTATTGATTATAAGAATATCTGCCAATGTCGGATAAATAATAACCAAGTAAAGAAAAATAAAGCTGTTAAGTATATCATTTAATGTCTAGCTACTGAAAGGGGAAATGCAAAAGTGCGTGATCATGCGAGGGAGGAATAGTAACAGCAGCATGTAATGCCTAAAAGGGGGAAAAAATAAAACATCTGTTTTGCTTTCGTCTTTGTACGTTAGACGAGCGATAGAGACAAAGATGTTGAGAGCAAGGACAGGTTATTGGGTCGCTATAAAGAGGATGAACTGATTAGCTTCATTAATAACCACTACCACTTTGCAGTATGAAGATTATTCCAACTATGAAAAGCAAAAATTAAATTTACTGATGACTGTGATAAGGTAGAAGAAACAGGATGTTGAAAGTAGCTTCAACCCAAAATGACTAATGAATCGCTTGCTGAGGAGATTGAATACCTATCCGTGACTCTATTAATAGAATAATTGCAGTTCACTCTCCCGTTATTTTGAGCAGGTAGAAACCAAGAACCCTTCATATTTACGACAAATTATAAACAAACCAAAAATGAACCAAAGAATTATAGTTAATACAAAGGTCTCGGAGCACCATGTCGGTCACACTTACAATACTCATCATAGGATATTTATACTAGGAGTTTTTCACTGACGGGAAAATTTGTGAAGGAAAATCACAGGGGTAAACAGCTATTTATAGGACTGTCCTTGCTCTCCAATTGTACACATATGGAAAACATTCTAAAAACAAAAGTAACATGACAATTTTTATTCATATGCCACACACAAGCAGTGAAGCAGTTTTAAAAATCTTATACTTAAAAGAAAAAACAATTCAGTTTAATATCACCATTCTTTTTAATACCAGAAAAAATAAGAAAGCACATCAGCAAACAAGAAACTCAATGTACAGGTGAAAAGTGCAAACACTTACAAATGTGGGTATAATAATTCTGATACACTATGAAATTGCATTTTACACTAACCCTACCTGTATGGAAAGACATTTAAAATGGCTTTTTATAAACACTGTCACCTTATGATAAATGAATTTGGAAGAAAAGGTTGTGTAATGCAGGAAAAAGGTGAAGCCGAGAGGAGAAGTTTGAGCTGTACAAAGTGTCGTCTATGGAACTTTATACGTACACATTAATGATATTAAATAGTAAACATCAGTTCTAATAAGAGACCTATGCCAAGCACTCCAATAGTCTCTTCTTTTTTTTTTATATATATATTTATATATATCTTCTCCTCCTTCCTGTAACCTCTCTCTTCCTTGAAATCAGTTCATACTGAGCTAGCAGAACTCTCCACAGTAAGTTTCCTGGCCTCAATCATCCCCTATCCCATGTGTGACACACACATACCTTATATATATATATATATATATATATATATATATATATATATATATATATATATATATATATATATATATATATATATATATATATATATATATATATATATATATATATATATATATGAGAGAGAGAGTGTACTCCCTAAATTAATATTATCTCTTATGACTAAAATAGAAGAAAGCCTTAAATTCTGGCTTATACACTAGACAGATACTTAAACCCTAGACTTATAAAATACATTGATGACTATTCTCGAAAAGACTCTTCATTAATTTGCCACTTTACAGCCCTAGAGTGGATCCCCCCCGAAGACGTTGGCCCTCTGTGAAACCCATGCACGAAAACGCGTCTGAGCCATCCCTCCTTTAAAATTATTTTGAGGAATTCTTAAAAAGAGGGAAAATACGGTATTAAGGGATGGAAGAAACTGCAAGGTAGGAAGTGAGGGAGTAAATCAGGGTTATCACAGAGGGAATTGCAATATCAGGGAGCAGTTAAGAGCCCTAGGGTTTTTTTTTTTCTTGTTTTGAAGGCAGGAGGCACTAAGGCAAAAAAGAGAGGCAAGTTTTCTTATATAAAAGGCAGCAACAGCTACAGCAATCATCAGCAACGACGGTGACTACGAACAACGAGATGCTATGACTTTGAATCAGAGATCACTTCACTATTTTCTTTACTTTGTTCATTTACAGCTTCATATATATTTTTTATTTTCTTAATGCACATATTTCTCACTGAATGGCTTTAGCAGAGAGTAAGTCCATTTTCAAGAACACCTTATCTTCTAGCAGTAAAACAATTCCTTTATATATATATATATATATATATATATATATATATATATATATATATATATATATATATATATATATATATATATATATATATATAGTATAAGTCATTTGTACAGCATACATCTAGGAACAGCATATATATGCTGACACAGCAGCCACACCTTGTTGATAAATACATATACCTGTTGTTGCCCTTACAAGTAATGCTAATACACTTTAAACAAATGCTTTGGTTCAAACCACAACACCCTAAACGCAACGTTCAACTTCTCGGCAACCTGAGACGGAAAACCGTGAGACGGAGCGTTTTACATTTTGCGATATGTATTTGTTTTGCCACCACATCCATCAATCACCTGAAGATGGGTATATACGGATCATCTCATTATATATATTATCATCATTATTGTTGTTATTATGCCCACATATGGTATACACATAATACATACAGAGTCAAATATACAACGGCGATGCATATCTACACGCATCGCCATTGCAACTACCAACTTTAACCATACGTCTGTTTGTCCGTATGTCGGCATTTCCCGACACCTGGAGAAAATAGAGTGAAAAACGGACGTTTTTAAGCAACCACCGTGCAAGCTATCTTAATTAGCTTTATGAACTTAATTGCTATTAATACACATAATACAAGAATTACACTAAAAATATTAACACTGGAATATTTTCATAAACATTAATGTCAAGTGACAATCAACACAGCCTAACTTGGATTTTTTTTTTTTTTTTTTTTTAATAACAGACTTCTCACAAGTAACTACTCACTATTTTGAAGAAAAATTTACATTTTATATATATTTATATATTTTCTTACGAAAAGTATGCGGGATTATATTTTCACAAAAAAATGAGCTTAACTTATATACTAATAACCTTAAGTGTAATAATAATAATAATCGCTGATACTTCATTAAAAAAGGTTAAGAAAAATTAACACCTTACACAACACACAAAAGTTATGAATATATATATGTATATATGAATTATATAATATATATACTGTATATATGAAGATCTAAGATATATATTTATCAATGTAATCATAAAAAAAAAAAAAAAAATTTTACTATGTACTCATCAGCTCCTTAATTATCATTAAATCACTATTTGGCACCTGACACATAAAGGTGAAAGTGTTTGCCGACTTGTGTAGTGTCGGACGCTAAAGATTAAAAAAGAGCGCTTCGAAATGGCACCATCATCTACATATATGTATATATATATATTTCTTTTTTATTCAAGCTGTTATTCTTTGGAATCACAAGTTTGAAAATGCATGACTTTCTTTGAACAAAAGGAATGAAATAACTGTAACGGCAGATAAACGGATATACAAACAGAAAAAACAAAATAAAAATTCAAAGGGAGAGATTAAACTTTGCACCTCGGAAAAAATATCAAACAAACCAGTAATTAACACTTAAATGAGGTTGGCATATCTTCACTGGGAATAAAATATATAACTTGCTAAATATGCAGGGGAAGAAAAAAGTACCGAAGTGTGCTAACTACTGCCGTTCCTACTCTTTTCATATTGCTCTTACAGAGATACTGACCACTCCCAAATCGGTTATACAGTATATAAAATAATAGAGTACTTTTCTATTGCTTTACCTTCTTTATATATTAGAGCCTTCCCCTGCAGTATTAACAAGACTCAGTAACTACTAAGATATAAATGAAACCTATCTGGAATAAGAATAGGAAGCAATTGACTCTTAGTGCAGATCATATCAAAACCTACTTCTCTCTCTCTCTCTCTCTACACATCTTCCCCCTCCTCAAAGATACTGTTAAAGGGAGGGAAAGAAAAGAGAGGGAAGCAGTGCCGAGAGAGAGCAATATGAGAATGAGAGACCAAAAGTATTTACAAAAAAAACATCTATTACCTAAGTGACGTTGATTGTGACATCTTCAAAAGATGTTTTGGCAGAAACACGTCACATTTTAAGTCGTAAACTATGTGGTAAACTACGATTGCCTATTTCAGACGCTGGGCAGAAGATCTGAAATGTCATTTATTAAGTATTAATACTGATTACACTAACCTACATCAAAGCACATTTTGGTTTAGCTAAAGTGATATCAATAACAGCAATGACACAAGTATCGATATTATTGTAACTAATTACAGCAATACATTTAATCCCTCACTATTATAATTATCATTATTATTATTTTACTAATGTTATTACTACTATTATTACTATTATTATTATTATTATTATTATGTATTTTTTCTACACGGGAGCAATAAAGTTTCTAACATCACTATAAAATGAACACTTAACATCGAGTGAAGTAAGTGTGCAAGACTGGGACACATAAAAAACAATTGCTAAGAGAGAGAGAGCATTTGCATGAGGCAGGAATGCAGGCAGCATAGAAGGCAAGAAGGCTTGCCAGCAAGTAGACAACTCAAACTGCTTACAGAATACACAAGCCATCGTGCTTTTGATCATAATAATTAGAGGAGGCCAAAAGAGAGTTCTATAGAAACACATGTATTTCAAAACACAACAGATTGGAGTCAGAAGCATGAGAACCTTTCCAAATGCATAGAAATTGGTTTTATAGCCATATCAAAGGGTTACAAAAAGGGATATAAAGCCAAAAATAGCTTTTCAAAACTAGAAACAGGATTTTAGTTGTACAATGTTAGTCAAAAGTAATCATAAGGATCTAAAGCCATATGTCCTTACAGCATACATAGTGTTATTTGGCTCTAGACCAACTAAAGGCTTTTAGAGGTAAGTACAGGGATAGAGAACCCCAAAGGTTGTAATCTGAATATATGGGACTGAGAAAATTAGCAATTAAGAGTTCATCAAAGAAGTGTGCAAGGGGAATTGCAAACCCCTGTACAATTCATTAAATGCAAATGGGAAGTTAGAAAATACAATTAATGCTTTTATGGGGTACATGAATGGGAAATGAGCCACTGGTTGCCAAACAATATCACTCGCTTATGTAGTACAAACAGAACCAGCAAAAGTGAAACTTCCGTGTTTCTTTAGAGCCCTCTTATGTGAAAATATGACGATGCAGCATATGAAGAAAAGTTGTTTTTATGGAAGAACTACAATCTCCATCGACTGCTGTAAAAAATATTGAGTACTTTACCATCAATCCCATTGTTAAATTCTCAAGTAATTCATATCCTTAGAACACTTACAAACACAGCGTGAATACTATCACAAATGTGTAATCATTAAAAAAAAAAAATCAGCACAAAAAATGACATTCAAATGGATAGAATAAAATCCATTATGTAACAACAAATACGCAAGACCAACACTAAGGAAAAAAGACAGACTTATTTGAGATTCAAAGATCAAAACAAACACTGAATATAAAAAAAAACGGTAAGGAAAAAGAAATTTCATAAAGGAACTACATGATTAATAATCACTCAATAAGGTACATGCGTGATGATGACTGCATTTATTATAAATATAAGTCACAAACAATGTGGTGTCTTTGTTTGTTGATTTGTAGCTAAATAATTATCACACTTTTATGAACTGGAATATTGATTTCTAATCAACCTGTGTTTATATGTGTGTGAGCATAATGTTTCTCATATTAAATATATATATATATATATATATATATATATATATATATATATATATATATATATATATATATATATATATATATATATATATATATATATCAATGAACACAAACATTCAACATCATCATTAAGCTATGTATTAATAATAATAATTAATAAGAGTAATTATACCTATATACCCAAAAAAGCTTCCATTATTATTATTATTTATTACAAAGTTTCAGTTGGTTGTACAGAGTCAGGTACGAATGAATCATAATAATCCACAGTTTTCCTTTCACTCAAATATATATATATATATATATATATATATATATATATATATATATATATATATATATATATATATATATATATATATATATATATATATATATATATATATATATATATATATATATATATATATATATCACCCAAAATCATATCTCTTACGCAAAAGTTCTCTATTTTTTTTTACATATAGTTTGAAAATGCTTCCTAAAATAATAATAATAATAATAATAATAATAATAATAATCATAATAATAATAATAATAATAATAATAATAATAAAAAAATAATAGCAATTCAATCACCTTTTAAACACAATCAGTAGTCAACAAAATATATTAACTGGAACTTGATCATCTTTGGAATCACACGATAGTACAGAGGTTCTAAAGGGTAATAATAATAATAATAATAATAATAATAATAATAATAATAATAAATAATAATAATAATAATAATAATAACAATAATATAGTAGTAATAATAATAATAATGCTCTTGAAAAATATTCATCATAATAAAAACATCTGGGAAAAATAAAAAGTCAAACCGTGAAAGATAATTATAGGAGGAAACATGGCGCACAATGTATGCGCTCGTTTAGGCAATTTCATGCACCTACAAGGCACATATAACGCTTTTTATTATATTTTGTTTTCACCTTATAGTTCTGTGTCCTTCAAAAATTCATGATGTATTATTCCCCGTGTCCACCACGCACCTCTAAGAGTATCATTTATACAGTAATAAAAAAAAAAAAAAAATCATAAATTTTACTTCTTTTTCTCGCTTACCAGTAGAGAAGCCACAACTAGAGGAAGTATGTAAAGATTTATTTTACTATTACATATTCACTACTTTTACTTATTTGCTCAAACATATCTCTGAAAACCATAGACAGGCATTAACATTAAAGCCATGGCCTGAACTTCAAGCCAGGCTTAAGGTATCCCTTGCATACCCTGTCATAAAAGGAGTAAAATAGCATTTATGTAAATGTAATGATCTTCGTTCTTTAATATTTTCTCTCTCTAGTTATTGGGGCCCTGCTAGATGGCAAGATAAAAAAAATTCCTCCATCGATATACTGTGCTTGAAGTCTTCCTAATCATATCAGTTTTCCTCACACTTTCACTCCCAACATCTCTCTCTCTCTTTCCATAATTGCTACAACTCTGCCTTCTTATATACAGTACTTCCTTTTTATTTTGCTAGGGTTCAAATTCCTGAGTTCAGACTTAGAAGGGAGAACATCTTATATACTGCATACTATAAAATATGTATTATATATTGAAATATAATGCAAAGTACCTTACGTAATATCAACATCCCTTCATAAAAGCAATAACCAGTTCAGTTGTCAACTTAAATATATTCATAATATTAAAAATACAGAAAAAACAATATTAATTATAACTGTAAATAGAGTAATACAAAGATCACAATGTAAATGTCTTCAGTTCACTAGGCATATGACTTTATTAAGAAGACCGGGACTTGATAGATCCTTCTGTCCATTTGTACAGAGCTCAAATTCCATAGTTTACTCAGTTTCTATTTTTCTCAATTTGTACTCATATCATAATGTACTCATATATATATATATATGACACATTACTCCAAACAATGACTATTGGTCTTCACAGATCCTAATTAAAAAACAACTGTATAAATATCGACTTGACCAAAAGAAACTCCACTAGTGGGCAGTGGTGGAGGCGGCTGGGGAAAACCCATTAATTTGTTTTCTGTAACTATCATGACGGTCATCAACATAATCATTGAATAATATCAGAAAATTAATAATAATAACAAAAAAAAAGGCACAAATCTGTCACACTGGAATCTTGATATATAAAGGCCTTATTTTTGTTTAAGACCTCATGTTTCTCCCTATACCTGTGAATAGACCAGATATCACACATTGAGAATTATCTCACAACCTTTTTTTTTAAAGTTATTTTTACGCCTTAATGCTACGATATGCCAAGAAGTTTCGTGAGACTAAGGTGACCCTACTTTTACGTGTTTACATATTGAGTCGACACATTCAAAATATCTTTTGCAGCGTTCAAGATTCAAGTACACCGAGTCACATTCTGAAAGGCCATTTTCAAAGCTAATTATAGTTGTTTTCATTCTTATTTAACAAAAGAGAAATAATAACTCTTCTGGGGTTTCAATTATCACAATAGCCCTAACGATGTTCCTAGACAACAGATTTGAAAATATGAGCTAGAAAAAAAAAAAACGACCCAAATAATTTAGTTTGCATTCTCCTCTTCTTTTGAGATCATGTGCAACTCATTTTTGACAAATGGGTAATGAAAACACCCAACAGAAGTCATGGTGCTTACCAATGACGAAAAGGGATGATTGTTAGAAAAAGGATAAGAGAAAAAAAGAAAGAAATATAAGTTCTACTCAAGACAATATAAAATCTACTTCCAACAAATTTTGCTCCCTACAATCATTCATTACAACTACACAGGCATTAATAAGTGAAAATATTTATTGGCAATATCAAACAATTCTTTGGAATCCTCCACTAAACTAAACAATGAACGGTGATGACTAAAATATTTTATAGAACCAAAACTAAAGAAATACCAACAAACTTTTTCGTGATCTTATGAAATTGTTTTACCGAGACTGAAAATCATAAAATTAAGAGGGTGGGTAAAGCATGTCCTGTGACCATGAAAGAAGCCCATGCTAAATTGTTGGAGCGATTCAAACAGTTCAGAGTAATTATATCATAATGATCCTTAATACTACTCAAGTTTCACAAAACTTCATGACAAGTTGATTGTTATCAAATACTTGAGAGAACAAGAGCAGTTTGTCTAACCTAGAGGTACATAATAGAAAACAATATTTTTTTTTCATTTTAAATCTTTTGTCATCTACCAAGGTAATAAATATAGACACACATGCTAATAACACACTCATATGTCATCCTCAGTAAAATGAAATGCTAAAGACAATTATGGACATTATCTATGAGAGGTACTCAAATCAACTGAGCATTTTCATAAGCTTAAGTAGATGACAAACACTCCAACACATAGGTATGATATAACATCCTGCCTCAAGTAAAACAATAATTAGTAAACTTGCTATTTACTACAAGGAGGCTTTGCCACAAGATGGATCCGTCGAGAAGTCGATTTTGTCAAGGTCGTTGATAGCAATACATCAATAATTCAAAGACTACCCCTTTAACACTTCCTTCAAGAATGTATCACTAACTTTTTATAAAACACAGAGAATTAAGGAAAGGGATAGTAATGAGTGTTGGAAAAAGGAAAACAAGCAGATGTTAAAGAGGTTTAAGCATGTAAGCTCCATTGATCCATTACTATCAAAGATAAATGAAAAAAAAAATACACAGATCTTATTAGCACCAGATGCACAACTTGTGCTCAGATTGATAATATGTTAAACCCTCAAAACAAAACCTATACCAATGAACTGTAATAATGCTTTTTTCCATTGCTATCCACTGATAAAAATATATGGGTATCCTTTACCATATTATTGGTCATTATCTTTTATCATTTGCAATATCTTTATGGAAGTCTTTTCACATCAACTCTTTTATATTTCTCAAATCATGCAAAAGCTTTTTCACAGATTATGAGAAAGAAGAGTTTGCAGAAGGAGAAGAAGACAAAGAATACCTTCAACACAGACAAGAGCAAAAAAAAAATTTACATAATTCCAAATATCTTCAATGCAACAAAGCAAAATCCCTAAACTTCACTTTTCTGTTACAACACAAATTCCAAATTCTATTAAAAAAAAAGTAACTGAAAGGGTCAGGATGCTTAGTAGAACAAGAGGCAAATCAACACTAATCATATGGAAATGGTGATGGTTTGTAAACCTCAGCAGGAATAAATTCATATACTGTAGAATTAGTCCACATCTCAGGGAAATTATTTCACGCCTTGCAAAACAACAGTTTTTATCTCGAGAAAACACACCAAATGACTTCAAAGACAGGACGGGCATATGCAAGTTCTTCAACAATTTTCTAAAAAGTTCATATTTCAAGTATTCCTTATTATATAAACCATAAATTTAGAAACTTACTACATCAGCAAAGTAGTAAATTCATAAATTCATACAACTCGTACGAAATATCGTAACGTACTTACTACGACCGCATAGAATTGACACCATCCCCAATGAAAGCATAAAGTTATTACAAATTTGTCCGACCAAATTTATAATAAATTTAAGTTAGCTACTGTAAAAATACCTTAAAATCTCTTAATATTATAGTACAACTATAAACAAAGCCATATATTTACGCTCTAAGTAGCAAGATGTGACGAGTGTATAGTAGCTAGGCTTCACTCGCTGCCATCGAAAAAAAAAATCTGAACCCTTCACACATATTCATACAGTAAATTGAAGTATCAACCGATAAGGAATGAATGGGAGTATCATAAGGCAGTCTGAATACATCTGGCAAATAAAAATGAATATATTCCAACATCAACTATTCAAATTAAAACCATAATTATTACCACAGACTTATGGCAGTTCAGGAGTAGTAACGTTCATAAAGAAAACGGGAAATATAAAAACAATGCAGGCCACTTTAACAAGTAAATGATCACTAACTAATTATCAACACTGAAACACATCCACAACTTATGGAAACTTTGATTTGATATCCAAAGAAAAAACAAATGCAGATGGAAAACTGAACACCAAAGACGATATTAAGAGAAGAAAAAGCAGTGCTAAAGCAAACCAGCAAATTAATACAAAACTTCAAAATTGTTTTGATATATTATTTTTTTTATTTCAAACTCCCTCGCCCACCTTCCTATGACCCAAACAACTCGAACAATCCTGACACAAACTTGACCTCGTCCCATCACTTCAGAAGCCACGACTTTATTTGAATATTCATCAGGTTAAAGGTAACCTCTGTTGAAAAAGAAAACCTTCAGGTAAAATTTTGCAGATAAATTGCAGATCAAAAAGCAAATTTGGTCAAATTTCCACAGCCACCAAATAATCACTACGCTTATTATAAGAAAGATTATGTCCGTTATTTCTTTTGCTGTTAAAAAAAAAAAAAAAAATCAAATGAAAGAGGTACTGGTTATTCCCCTATTCATTATCGCTTTCAGTTGCCTCCTAAGAAACACAAGAGATTATAAAGGAGGAGTTGGACAATATACTTCAGAACAGGCTCTGCTAATACGACTTTTGTTACAGATGTGACCACTATTTTAGCCTCAGTGGGATAATTCTTAATTAGAAAAAATGATCAATCTCTTATTATTATCACTATTGTAAAACATGATTCTACAATACTTTCTGGGTCACTATATTCAATGCAATTTATTATTATTATTATTTTCATCAATATAATTATCAGAATCATCTCGGATAATTCGTTGTGACGACCAGTCGGGACAAGCCAAGAGCTTTGATAATCTCAGGTGATACACATGAGGGACAAGGGTAGAGAGGAGGGAAGCAGGCACGCCATTCCACCCTGGAATATTCTTCTAGTGCCAAATGGCTCACAGAAGGGGTGAGAATGGGATGGACATGAATGATTCCAAGTATATGCTTTATATTAATTTGTGCTGGCTTCAGCAGGATAAAATGTCACGGTGGAAATAAATTATCATCATCATCATCATTATTACTATTATTATTACTATAATCATTATTATTATATTAGCTAAAAGTTAATTAAGAAATCCATGGTAATTCTACCCCTTTTGGGACATGATATTGCACTGCTAAGTACACCTTACATAAGACGCCATAATAATAATACTAACCTACATGACTACATCTAAAACGGCAGTAATAATAATAATAATAATAATAATAATAATAATAATAATACTGATCAAATTGAATACAAATAGCAAATAGTTCAAATGCAAATACTGTACTAAATTCGTATCTCGACAATACGTCCTAAATAAACAAAATCCTGTATACTTCTATAACAAAATTTTTCGCTGGCATTACTAGCTCATTCTTAAGGAACAATATGGAAATAAAAGTTATCTGTGACAGAGTTAGAGAAATTGGAGGGGCAAATACTGATTTTACCCTTTCAACCACATTTTATAGGTATTCATTAGCCTAAGTACCTGCTCCTATCATAACTCATCTTTAGCTATGTTTTGTTAAAGCACAAATACTTTAATAGTGACACAATTACATGTATCAGTATACCAATTATCTATCCAAGGGACTGTCATTAGTTACCTATTCTGCCCTCATTCCTCTTCCCGCAAAGACCCTTTATTTGTCAGTCGGCCCATTCCCTCGTCGGGCAGCATATTAAAAAGCGTAATTATCAAGAGAGATTGGTGTGGTGACACTGTCAAACCGCACCTGATATGCGTTTCCATGGACCCGGTACAACACTGAATAGACACCATTGCGCTTACGGCAAAGAGACGAGAGAGGGGGCCAATGTGCCAAAAAAAAAAAAAAAGGATTGCGGGAGAAGGAAAAACAACAATAAACTTATATGAGGAATACAAAACAGACAAGAGAAATTAGGAAAAAGGTATGTACCTAGAGACAAATGCAAACTAGAAACAGATTTCAGAATTAAACGTAAAAAGCAATACCCTCAGCACATACAGATATACTCTAAAAAAAACTGAAAAATACTGGCATTGTGAAGCGCATTAGAAAAAAATGAATAGCTATTTTCAAGTACACAGGAGCCAGGAAGTTGGTATGAACAGAAAATGGATAAATAAATAAATAAACAGAGGGGAAAATGCCAGGAACTATTGGTATAATGCCTACTTAGAGATAGCACTTTTTTTTTTTTTTTTTTTTTTTTTTTTTTTGCTTTACACCTTCTCTCACTGAAGTCAGCAAGATGGTAGCAACCAACTGGGGGGGAAAAAACTACTACTTAATAAGCTACACATATAAAGTAAAAAAGAAAATAAAACAGCCTGATATTACTTTGCTAAATAAAGTACTGAACATGTAACAAAAAAGATTATCGCTCCCTGTTTTAGGAAAGATTTTGTAATTGGTATCAAAAGGTATGGAAAATTATGGAAAGACACTTATACCAAAATAATAATAATAATATAATAACAATAGTAATAATAAAATTTATTCATTAGATACTAGACTATTCACCTGCTTCATTGTCTACAATAGTAGACAATCAAATAAAATTCCTATTCGCCCAGTTAAGAGTTCCTGACCTACATGAGAATCAGGGTGCGCCCAGGTTGATTTAAGGGTATACCATGGACCAGACCTAATACATTGCAAGTAATTAACATGAACAACACTCTTGCTTCTTCCTAAGTCCAAATTCTCTCATCTTTTGATCCCGAATCTCCCAACTTTCTGGCTACTGATGGTAACAACCTCACAAGGAGGGACAGGTAATGTTGAAAACGGGCTTGATTCTCCCAGTTGTACTCGAGGGAATAACTTTGGGAAAAGGGGCTGGGCTGAACATACACAACAAAATACTCCTGGCATTGCACAATTCAATTAAAGCAATAACTGTATAGCCAAAAAGGTAGCTACTATTTTAATATACACATAATGGCCCTCTGTTAAACAGAAGTGTTAATTTTATATAATGTGGTGAAAAAATCAAATATTCAGTTGAATACACAATGCTGTGTTAGAATGAGCTATGATCCTATGTGACATTCTATGATATTTCATCTTATTTAACATCTGGTACATCAGAAGCATGAGCGTACATCAAATTACTAAGATCAGAAATCTGTAAATTGTGCTGGTAAATATAACCACTGCATAATTGATCATATTTCATATAAAATGCTATATCCTGCACAAGCGAGTAGCGCCCAAAACTGCAATATAACAAGTGGGGAATCGAGGCTAAATTATACCCACGCTAATCTCCACTTCCTCTATCGCGTATTCTGGAACAAGAACCTGCTCATTAGTGGCTGCATTGTTACTACATTAAACCTCTCCTAATAATCAAGACATACTGCATTTAATCAAGCTCGTATCAAAAGGGTCCTTTAATCGCGGGAATACACGTTTGTTCGTTTACCCGAGTTTGCTTGCAAAAGTAATGAAGCAGTCACATAAACAAAACGTCTGCAACAGTTGTGGTTCATTCAATGAGGAGATTTAACCCCAATCTGCATAAGCTCAATCAAACAAGGTAAACATATCCATATCATACGAGCTAGTCTAAATCAGTGTGACAAACAAAAACGACCACAGACATAGAAGTAATTTAACTAGTTCAATCAAGAACAGAGAGCTAGATAAACAACTTTGATCCAAGCTTTCAATAAGCTCAGTTAAGGTCTCGCTGTCACTCTACGAGGGAGTCGCAAATGCGTTCAAGCTGCAACACGACTCTCAAATGCGTTCAAACTGCAACACGACTCTAAACCATCAGCAAACAGGGTTTGAATCCTTAACAACCGAGGTACGTAGTAATACGAGCTCTATCACTCTACGTACAAATTCGAACGTTGTTAAAGTACAGTTATATTTGTTGATTGCCCAATCGTGCCGAGAATTTATCACACAGACATTTGTCATCGGTCAATACATCACACAATACGTAAGGAGGGTACCACCTGAATCAGCCAATCACATCACACGAAACAGAAGTTTCTACCTGAATAGACCTATAGGTCACACGATACTAAGCAGGTACGTTTCAATTTACCAATCACAAAGTGCGACTTTTTAAAGAGGTTACAGCTCCTTCCACCCATGAGCTCATTTAGTTATCTAAAATTCATCACCAATGTCCACACACATAGCACGGCACAGTCAAGTTAGGCCACCCGTAAAAATAAATATATTCTTGTTATCGTTAACTAGTCACGAAATATCATTATTATTATCATTATATTTGAACACCTTAATACCTACAGATTTAATACTAAAATAAACATACATTTTTATATTAATGCTAATAATAATAATAACCCTCAAATAGTTAAAAAAAAAAATAATAATAATTTTTTGAATTGCAAAAACACAGAAAGAGACTTAGAGAATATTGGCATTAATACAGGACCAGTTTTATTCTCACAAATGGTAGTAACTGGCAACTGCAAGCAGGTAAGTTGCCAATTTGCACTACCAAGTGTGATTGCACCATCATTCATTTGTTTTAAAATTTGTAAGAGCTCTTTTTTATATATTTTTTTTTTTTTTTTTTTAAGTTTATATATATGCATCACAAGTCATAAGTTTGTCACTCTTCCTTAACATTAAGATCATCAACACTAATAATATTAATAATAATAATAATAATAATAATAATAATAATAATAAACACAGTCATTTTACCTTACTGAGCTAAAACTTATACTAGATTTTTCTTTTTCTTTTACAGAATTGTTTTTTATAAGTTTAGCATTCACACTTGAATTTTGTATGGTTCACTCACAGCACTATTTCAGAACAATAATATTAATAATCACTAATATTATTTTCATTATTCCAGCATCGTCGTCATTATCATCATCATAATTTTTTTTAGATCACAATTCTTTAGTTTTACTTTTTTTTCAAAATCACTTCATCTTCTCCTGTTCCTTCATCATCACAATTATTTCCTCACCCTAAGGAGGCACAACACAGGCCCAAGAACAATAGGCCAAAGCAGGAAGGGGTCCCCAAAGAGGGAGGCAAAGCAAAGCTCATAACTCCTGTAAGGATCAACGAAAAACACCCCTAACTACTCCAAGTTGGGAGTAATTGGTGTGCCTTGCATGTTATGGGTAATTAAGATCATGATAAAAATGAGTAAGTTTCACCCTGGCAAGCCAAACATCAGTAAGGGATGCAATGGAACTAGTGGCTAATCACTTACAAACTGGGTCATGCACCAACGTCAATCTAACATCCCCCCCCCACAGTCATATTAATCTCTTAGCTACCTGAGCAACTCTAAAATGGGATCATTCATCTTTTGAATACTCCATAAACTGAGCTCATGCAGTTTTGTAGCTAGGTCTGACTAACTAAAATATAATCCAACAAGCTTAGAGCCCACGCGCAATCCCCTCTGGACCAAAAATGACGTCGTAGCTAGCGTCGTCTCGCCACGTAACGAAGGAAGTAGTTGCCGTCTGCATCTCGGCAACTGATTCAGTATCACACAGTTTACAAAGTATTGATTGATTAAAGGACTGATTGTTTTTCACATATCAAAGTATGTATATTTATATCAACAAACCTCATTTGTGTTTGTGTGAGAGAGGTTCACAGTTTCCAGAGATATATATATACATACATAAAACTGCTTGCGGTCATTTTACGAGTCAGTTCAGAATGTCGTTAAGGCATGCTTTAATATGACAAGCATCATTATCAAAACATTACTAAATATCGCCATTATTAAATATCCAGCATCAATACCTCTAATTATATATTCTCTTCAGAAAAGCTTATACATCTAAACACATATGCTATTACTGACTCACTGACTATGAATAATAAGTAAGATATTTATACAGATACTGGACAAATTATTATGTCTACATGTTTGAGTTTAGGCCTGACAATCTGAGATGGGGCAATTATTGAGGGGACAATGACACAAACTGGAAATATGGCGTCGAACGACATTTGCTCATTTTAGCATAACAAAGTTCACAGATATACAAGGTTAAACCACAATTTGTGAGCTTCACATTGTCACTAAACCTAGAGTATGCACCCATTAGGGAAGCAAAGGGTTTTCATTTAGCTTATGATCTCTGGTCATTAGTTGCTTTCAAGTTGCTATTTCACCCTCTAATACTAAGAAAATGGTAGAAACTAAAATTTTTGGACAAGAGGGCATGTGGCTACGTAAGAGATCCGTCATCCCTTTGTGTACGTCAGTATTCCATTACTGATGTAGAGCTAAGACAATTATACATCTGGCATTTCAAGAGGGCTGGGTAGTCATGCGCTAAAGCCAGTGAGCCAGTCAATAATTGAAATTATTAAGTCGCATGACAAGTGAGTCAATCATCAAATTCTCCTCTTTTAATTACATAGATTCAGAATTGAGAAGTCCATCGGGAAGATATGGCTTGAGGGAAGACGGCGTTGCACGATGCTGATCACCATCACCTAACCCTGCAGCACCCCAGAGAGAGGATCCACCTGTTGGACCACTGGACCATAAATTTGACCCATTTCCATTACCCCATGAATCTACTTTAGATCCCACAGAGGCCTGGGATGTTGGTGTAGATCCACGCCCAGTGGCGCCCCAGCCAGTAGCATTCATGGAAGAGGGAGGTCCCCCCTGGCTCTGATGGGAAGGTTGGCCCATCACTTGTTTCACATCACCATCATTCGCAAATTCAGCCAATATCGTAGTGTTACTCAACAAACAGTTGTTTAGGTTGCCTTGAGCCTGTAAATAACATTTAAACATGTAAATATTGAAGAAAAGTACATTCATACACTCACAATGTAATAACGACATAGTACTACACCTTCTAAAAAACAAAAACATTAATAGTAAATATTGCGGCAGCAGTAAACAATCTCAGAAAATACAAACTCAAATTTCTTACCTTAGCAGCTTCTTCCCTTGATCCATAATTGACAAGGGCAATTCCATGATTGAGTGAGAGGTAGAAATTTACAAGAGGCCCATGTTGCATACATAATGTCTTCAGGGTGGAACCATCAATCTGTAAAACATGGAATGATTAGAAACAAGGATATCAGTCTGTAGAGGATGGAAAGCAGTTTTCACTTTAAATTTAAGCTGGTTGAGGGACTGACCTAAGAACCTGTTTTTGAACTAAACTAATGATCATAAACAATAATGATACATCAAAGATGCTTGCTATAAAAATGGAGATTTAAGTCGAGATCCATTGGTATATTAGAAAATGTACCAAAGGAATACCATACAGAAAAACCACCATATACTACACATCTTTACACACAAAAATATTCTTATTCACCTGAGGGGTAAGGTTCCTCAGGATAAGCCAAGTAGACGGGTGCTGAGAGCTAGCTGCCCAAGCCCCTGCAGCAGCAGCACCTCCACTTCCTCCAGCAGCAGCTGTTGCAGTATGTAAGGCACTATTTTGTGGGTTCCTTGGGGGATCCCCAGACCAAGAAGTTGAACGTCCAAGTCCCCCCCAGGATGCACCTGTGGCTCCTCCTCCTCCTCCTCCAGCTCCACTGCCAGCACCACCACCACCACTTGTTCCACTATTATTCTTCTGGACTCCAATCATCCCTGGGGGAGGTCCACGCATCTTGCTACCTGGCGTTCCTCCCCATAACTCAGAAGCTCCACTTCCTTCTTGGCCTCCACTTTCATTCCACGCAGATGTGCTTTTGCCATTACTGCCACCACTCAACTTGGCATCCCTGAAAGACAAAATATAAGCAGGTTATATTTTTACCTAAAGATGCAACAGTCTCCTAAAGGTTGGGCACTACTATAACTAGAGATAGGCAAAGGCACAAGGCTTCATCATACCCTGTGTTAGTTTGAGCAAGCTATCAAAATTTTGAATTCCACAGCTGATAACGTTGTGCCGCCATGTTTGCTAATGATGTCACGACCACCGCCATGTCTGCTAATGACATCATGACTGCCGCCATGTTTGCTAATGACGTCAAGATGGTATGTTTACGTGGGTCAGCTGGGCGAAGACAGTGGTTAGAGGACTGAGTGACGCAGCTAAGACTTGAGCTAGGGAAGCGACTGTATAGTAGACTGAAGCACCTGGAATTCCTAGTTAATTTTGGACAATATAACCTGCCGGTGTATTGGAGGCAAGTGGGACTACCTGGAGTGGTTACGGTGGGTCTAGACAACTTGTGCTGGTGAGTAAGAGTTTTGACACTGGTAGCAGAACGTGGTTCTGAGATCAACAATGGTGTTGTCCAGCAGCAGCAAGTAGCCACCAAAATTTATGGGCGAGTCGGCCTATGAAAATTGGAGGAAAGATATTGAATTCTGGTGTAAAGTAACAGATTTGCCAAAGAAAAGACAGGCATAAGCCATTCAACTGTCACTGGAAAGAAGGGCAAAGTTGGAATCCTCTGATGATGGTGTTAAGACATTGTTAGATAAGCTTGATGGTTTGTTTTTGGCGGATGAGGGGAGTAGGAAGTTTGCAGCATTCCAGGATTTGTATAATTTAAGTAGGAAAAGTCACCAAAATATTAGGAAATTTGTGTCAGTGTTTGAACATACGTATTTTTTGTTTACTAACGAAGGTATAACACTCCCAGACTCGTTTATGGCTTTCATGCTACTTGCACCATGCAAGTTGAGTGACAGTGAGCAGCAATTGGTATTGTCAGCCATCTCTGATGTGACATATAACTTGAAAGCTGCTCTGAACTGCATATTATTAGGGATATTAGTGTACAGCCTTGCACTGTTGGTGGAGGTGGAGTCAAATATATACCAGTCTTCCTGGCGGAGGAAGTGGAAGGTGACATGGAGGAGGAAGAGGCACTTATGATAAGAAGTTTTCAGCGCGGAAGACGTGGGTCCCAAGGTGGCCGTAGGGAAAGACTATTAACCAGGTTAAGGGGATACCACCTTTCATCCACAAGTAGAAGGCAGAATCCGCTATGGCCCAATGGGAAGTTGTCAAGGTGCCTGATATGTGACTCACGCTTCCACTGGGCATGGAACTGCCCAGATGAGTATGAATATACACCTAATGAAAGGGACACTGAGGCAGCATATCGGTCTTTATTTACAGGTTATGCCAGGGGCAACGACAAGCTTGCGAAGCTTGTAGAGGAGTCTGCCAGTTGCAGTTTTAGACTCAGGGTGCTCCAAGATAAGTGTGTGGTAGTACTTGGTTCCATAAGTTCATGAAAAACCTCAGTGATTATGAGCAGACGGGTATAATTGAAAAATTGTCGGCTGCAACATTTACCTTTGCCGACGGGGTCACCATTCCCTCCCTCAAGCTAGTCATGATGTCTTGTTTTATTGGTGGTATGAAAGTGGAGCTTATGACTGACGTAGTGGATTGTAACATCCCATTACTTCTGAGTGGGCGGTCGATAAAGAAGGCGAAGATGATAATTAACTTTGCGGCTGACCAAGTTAAAATTCAAGGAAGAATTATTGGTTTGCACACATCAGAATCAGGCCACTATTTATTACCGAATATCGGCGTGACTAGTGCAGGAGTTGGGTAGAATGATTGCCTTGGCTGCCTTACAGGGGAGAGATGTGAGGAAGACGGCTTACAAGCTCCAGACAGTTTGGACACCCTATAGTGGCTAAGCTAGTGAAAGTCATTACTAATGCAGTGACTAAGGACTCAGAACTAGAACAGGCAGACCGGAAGGTAACCGAGGAGTGAAATTTGTATTAAATTTGGAAAGGAGAGACCACGCTCTGAAGTCAGTTTGCCTATGGCATCTCAGTTCAATGAGGCCATTGCCTTGGACCTTAAGGTTTGGGGTGCAAACTATTTTCTTGTAATCATTGATTTGGCTACACGGTACTGTACAGCAACAGTTATTGGGGATAAACGGGCTGCCACCATTATCAAGGCCCTGCTCCAGAATTGGATTGTTATATTGGAGCACCAGGGGAAATCCTATTGGATCATGGATGCAAATTAAACAATGAAGAGATGCGGGCACTGGGAGAGGCATTCAACATCATCTCAAGGCCACTGCAGCCGAGAGCCCCTGGAGCAACAGTGTGTGTGAGCGGTTAACTGCAGTAATTGGGAATATCGTAAGGAAAATCATAGCAGAAAGTAAATGTGACTTGGAGGTTGCCTTGGCCTGGCCAGTTCGGAGAAAAATGCCCTCAATAAATTCTCTGGATTTTCCCCTAAGCTCGTGCTTGGTCACAATGCAGGACTTCCCAAGGTGTATGCCAAAGATCCCCCCGCACTGGAAGATACTTTGACATCAGGAATTATGAGGAACAATTTGAAAGCTCTTCATCTAGCAAGGCAAGAATTTGAGAAAAATAAATCTGACGAACGTTTGGCCAGGGCACTACGACACAACATTCGTGCTAGTGACCTTAATAATGTACAGAACGTTGATGAGGTTCTTTACAAGAGACACAACAGTTATGAGTGGCATGGGCCCAAGATTATAATTGGCAGAGATGGAAAGCAAGTCTTAGTGAGGCATCAAGGAGTTTATGTGAGGGCCCATGCATGTAGGCTGGCACAGGCTCCAGCTCCTGCTGGGGAGGTAAGAGACAGTGATGCTGATAGGGCCATGCAACATGAGGATGTAGACCCAGAGTCAGTGGTGTCTAGAGAGCACGAGCACGCAGAGGAGTCAGAGAGTGATGATGGGGACTGTGAACCAGAACTGGAGGATGATGAAAGGTAAGGTGAGCCCGAAGGTGTGCCTGTGCCACAGCAGCCTTAACCCCATACTGCAGGCCAGTGGATACAAGCCATTCGTGGCAAGATGGTGAGCTGTTGTTTGGACGAGTTGTGAGCCAGGCTGGTAAAGCCACAGGGAAGTACAAAGACTGTTACAAATTTTGGTGGGATTCCGATGGGAGTATCTCTTGGGTGGATCAGAACCAAGATTTTAGCACCTGGAACATTGTCGATGAGGGTACAGAAATGATAATTCTCTTCAACTCTGAGGAGGTGATGTGTGCTACAGAAAATGAAATACAGAGCTGGAGGGACAATAAGGTCTATGAAGAGGTGGAATATGTCAGTCAAAAGACTTTATCTGTGCGGTGGGTTGTGACGGAGAAAGTTAAGGGAGGACAAATGGTGGTGAGGGCACGCCTGGTGCCAAGAGGATTTGAGAGGACACAGGAGAACTTCTCAAGGATTCCCAGACATGCTCAAAGGAAGTTATATGTTTGGCATTATCACTCACTGCAGCCATGGGTTAGACCCTGTCACTCCTTGGATGCTATGGAAGCCTAATTGCAGGGCAATGAAATTAGTAAGGACATATATCTACGCCCTCCTCCGGAGTTTGCAGATGGCCGACTATGGAAGCTGAAAATGACTGTACTGCATACTGCTTGTGTGATGCAGCCCGTCATTGGTACCTCCAAGTGAAAGACCAGTTAACAGATCTCGGCATTCAGGTGTGTTCACTGGATCCGGCATTGTCTTATTGGAGATGGAATGGCAGGATTGAGGGCATAATCTGTATTTATGTGGATGATTTTCTGTGGGTGGGGACTCCAGAGTTTAAGAGTAAAGTGATAGACCAGTTGAAGGAAGTTTTTCTGATTGGAAACTCTGAGTCAAAGCTGTTTAAGTTTGTAGTTTTGAACATCACCTCATACAAGGATGGCAGCTTAACAATGGACCAGCTAGATAATGCATCCACCTTGACTCCCATGACAATCAGTCGTAAAAGGGCAAATATGAAATGGGGAGAAGTGTCAGTTTGAAAGAACTGAATACAGAGCACTAGTAAGCCAGTTATATTGGACTGCCACTCATACCCATCCCAACATTGCCTTTGACATGAGTGAACAGAGTGCAACATGTAACCGGGCAACAGTGGTTAACATATCGCAACTTAACAAGGTCATATCTAGAATGAAGACAGACAACATTCAGCTGCATATACCAAGAATGTAAAGGCTTCAGAACTGTTACCTTGAGTGTATTAAGATGCTTCCTTTGCAAACCTGGAGGGTAGTGGTTCAAAAGGAGATTCATCATATTCTTGCGGAGTGATGATGACAAAAGATGCCCCATCTACTGGCAGTCAAAAAAGGATCAGACGGGTAGTTAAGTCCACTCTGTCCTCAAAGGCATTGGCTTTACTGGATTGTCTTGAGACGGCAGTGTATGTAGCCAGGATACAGCAAAAGATATCTGGTTGTGGAAATCTAAGGATTCGGACCTGCGTTGACCACAAGAGCCTGGTAGATTTCCCGTATTCAAGTAGGAGTGTGGATGATAGAAGATTGAGGATCGATATAGCAGTGCTACAAGAGATGTTGGAGTGTGGGAAGGTTGCTGAAGTGGCTTGGGTGGATGCATGGGACAGCTGGCTGATTGTATCACCAAGAAGGGGGCTTCACCAAAGTAACTCCGTGCTGCCATCATCAAGGATTAAATTTAAGCATAGTATATCACAAACAGCATTTGTATGTGGACCATCGGGGAATAGACTATGTAAAAGAATACATAGTACACTGTATGGAAAAAAAAAAAAAAGGGAAGGACGTGGGTGTTAGTTTGTGTAAGCTATCGTATGTTTGAATTCCACGGCTGATAACATCGTGCCGCCATGTTTGCTAATAACATCATGACTGCCACCATGTTTGCTAATGACTTCACGACGGTATGTTTACGCAGGTCAGCTGGGTGGAGACAGCAGTTAGAGGACTGAGAGACACAACTAAGACTTGAGCTAGGGAAGCGACTGTATAGTAGACTGAAGCACCTGGACTTCCTAGTTAATTTTGGACAAAATAACCTACCAGTGTATTGGAGGCGAGTGGGACTACCTGGAGTGGTTATGGTGGGTTTAGACAGCTTGTGTTGGTGAGTAAGAGTTTTGACACCCTGCCTACCTGCACTCCTACCAGTTTTTCTGAGGCAAAAGCAAGAAATTTAAAGAGGAAAGAATGAAGAGATCTCCACTCACAAACCTGTTTAAATCAGGTACAACCTCACTGTGATTTTAAAGGTAAATTCTACCCCACTAACAGAAATATTTCATGACAGGAATGGACTATAAACGACGAATGCAATCTCACCAGCATCTGGTGGAGAGGGATGAAGATTAGTAATTGCACACCCTGTTTCATAGCAATTGATAAATACTATAAGGGACATGGGGACATAGCCCTTATAACCACTGAACACTTGACAGAAAAAGCAAGGCAGCTCACAATACAGGTTCTGATAAATCTATTGCCACACAATTCATTGCAAAATATTACACAATGAAAAGCTAATATAATTTATATTCTCTCGTTGTATATGCAAAGTCAACAGAGGCTAAACAACAATATGCCATAACATTCAATACTCATTTTTTATCTGAAGTGTTACAAAATATGTTACAGGGTATGGCTGGTTCATAATCTGATATCGTACTCTAAGCATCCAAGCGTTAACTTACCCAGAAAGTGGAGAATTTGTATTCTGATGGCCAGGCCCAGGATTGAAACTCCAAGTATTGGAGGAGAGAGAAAGCGAAGTGAGTGGGCCTCCCATTTCTGTGGCAGAATTTGTTGTCGATGTCTTTGAAATGGAGGTTAACAGTTCTGAGTCCTTAATCCCTAATGAGAGGGGAGAGCGGGTAACAGAGCCAGGAGTAATGTTGGGGTCATCTTCAACGTTTTTCATCTGTAAGGACGCAAGTTTTAGAAGCATTATTGCGACATATAAATTTTTTCCAGTTCCTAAAGAGCCTCTAAAGAGGACAACTTGCATCATTATAAAATTCATTATAAAAAGGGGGTACATTCACATACAAAACTATGTGAATATAGGTCACACATCAATCCCCAGTAGCTATTAATATCAGCACAAAAAAACAATAGCAAATTTCATGTCATGATCAGAAAAATTAGATTTATCTACTTACCATCCAAGGTTTACCAGGTTCAAATGGTTTAATGTCCAAACCATAAGACCCTGCAGTGGCACCCTGTGAGGAGGCAGCCCACTGGGACTCCATATTCTGAACTCCTTTCTCCACTCCTACGGGACTGTTGCTTACATCTCCTGCACTGCTTTCTGGCCAGCCGGTTTCAGAGGAACGGTTCAGTGACCATGTGCTGTGGAAATAACGTGACAAAATAGACCGTTAATATGCATAATTACGTGCATTTTGTAAAGATATAAATATTACCTGTAAGAATTTCATGTAAATAATACTATGGATTTTTTCATAATATATAAATAGTAGGATAGATAACCTTAACAAACAGATTTTATTTCTTACAAAAGGCAGTATCGGGAGTTGAGAATACAGTAAGTAATATAACACTGCCAAACATATACCTAAATTCCAAACTAAAGTATCACTATCAGTCATGTATAAGAGATAACAAAATAATTTGCAAGATTTCTCGAAAAAAAAAAAGGCTTTCTTTGTAGATGAAATTATGAAACATAATGTTTACTGAGGGAGGAGGGAAAGAATACTTCCTCCGTGTTCCCCTGGATGTTGTAAAAGTCGACTAAATGGGGCAGAGAGAGGAGACTGGGAATCCCCCTCTTCTGTATTCTCTTCCTGCATAGTCAAGGTATTGTGCTTTGACTCACCCACCCCCTTATAAAGGGAATATAGCTTTATTATATAGATAGACCAAATGCAAAATTCCAAAAAACTGGAATTGATTACAGTTGCTTATATTGCACAAGATAGCATTACCAAACATGTTCTTTTATCTTAGTGAATGGAACACTTAGAAGTTGTGAATAAACATACAAAATTTCAAACCAAGAGCTTTCCTAGTCCTAAAGAAAATTATACAAAAATCTTAAATTTACTATAAGTGTAAAATTACTTAAATTTACCGAATGGCTGCCAAGGGCATCCTTAGTAATAGTAATAGTAAATATGAAACCAACACATATCATTGAATTCTGAGCCTAAAGGTATACAGTAACCCCTTGTTTATCGCAGGGGTTCAGTTCCGGGACCAGCCGCTGGGGGTGAATTTCCGCAAAGTAGGATTACCATTTGAAAAAAAAAAAAAAAAAAAAAAAAAAAAAAAAAAAAAAAAAAAAAAAAAAAAAAAAACAGGCCAAAAAATAATAAAGTAAAACAGCCTTTATCGGGCCTGGGCACGAAGAATACATAAAGAGAAACAAGAGATGGAGACTGTAATGACCTGTCAGATGTTGAGGGATTATAAAAGATGTGTAATGAATATCAAATTCTCTGCTGGGTTTTAATATACCTCTGCATTATTTTCATGATGTCTATTCCAAAAATTTTCCTTACATCTTATTATTATTATTATTATTATTATTATTATTATTATTATTATTATTATTATTGGCAACAATAATTTTCCTTTGACGATGATTGTGGAGATTATTATGATTATTAGTATTAGTATTACGAATTTGTCATTAAACCATTATTTTTACAATTAATAATGTAGTTTTGGTTGAATGAACAAGAGTTAATTAAAATCTCTCTCTCTCTCTACCAAACAGCAAACAAACTTTCGATTTAATATCGTCAGGGAAATAGCGTGTTGAGAATATATATATATATATATACAATTATTTCATTTAAGTTTCCCATGAATACAGTATAATATACGTTTTCTTTGAACGAATTGTATACGTTTTCTTTTTCTCTCAGTTGACACTATGTTTAAGATTTCGTGCAGATAGATAGAATAGTGTTTAGAACCAAGGAATATTAATAATACTATAATCTTGAAAATTAGATAAACCCCAAACGAGAGAGAGAGAGAGAGAGAGAGAGAGAGAGAGAGAGAGAGAGAGAGAGAGAGAGAGAGGAGAGAGAGAGAGAGAGAGAGAGAGAGAGAGAGAGAGAGAGAGAGAGAGAGAGAGAGAGAGAGAGAGAGAGAGAGGAGAGAGAGAGAGAGAGAGAGAGAGAGAGAGAGAGAGAGAGAGAGAGAGAGAGAGAGAGAGAGACTCTAATAATAAACATCCCTCCATTTTAAATTCACTCTCAATCTTCATTTCCTGATGGAACTTTAAAAGGAAGCATCTCTCTCTCTCTCTCTCCAACATTCTGTTCTCCCCAACCCCCCAAACTCCGTTTGTCCCAGCCAACTAGGGAGGGGCACTGTACACAGTTATTAAAGTAAATAAACCAACAGATATACAAACAATGATGAGCCCTTAATAACAATAATAATAATAATAACAATAATAATAATAATAATAATAATTATAATAATCTCCACAATCATCATCAAAGGAATATTATTGTCGCCAATAATAATAATAATAATAATATCTAAGGAGAATTTACGGAATAGACATCATGAGAGTAATGGAGAGGTATATATTAAAACCCAGCAGAGAACTGGATATTCATTACACTTCTTTTATAATCCCTTCACATCTGACAGGTCATTACTCACTCCATCTGTTTCTCTTTACAGCCTGATAAAGGCCGTTTTATTTTATCATTTTTTGGCCCGTCCTGGTGTCACAATCATATTTTATTTATTTATTTATATATATATATATATATATATATATATATATATATATATATATATATATATATATATATATATATATATATATATATATACCTTGGCTGTTTCCCCCTTTAATTGGGGGGTAGCCGACATCAAAAAGGAAAACAGTTTGGGGAGAAGTTATTCTCCCCTCTACTCCCCTTCTTCTTTGACGTCTCACAGGAGGTTGGTACAAGGGGGGGAGATATATATATATATATATATATATATATATATATATATATATATATATAATATATATATATATATATATATATATATATATATATATATATATATATATATATATATTTCCCCCCCCACGGCCACAAAAAATCCGCGATGCATTGAATTTGTGATAGGTGAACAGCAATATAGCAAGGGGTTACTATATACATATTTACCTGCTGGATGGGCCCAAGAGAGGTGTAATATTAGGTGAAGAATGAGACTGTGTCATTGCAGGCTTTCCGGGAGCTCCCGGGGCCCTTATGAAATCATGGGGTTCTTCACTCTCCAATGATGGGAGTTTCCACTGATGGAGACGACTGCCCTGCTGCTGCTGGGGGATAAAATGCATGGTCAGCCAATTATCACAACTTTTTTCATAGAAACTCGTAGCTAGCTGCATTAAGCTTTGGCTATAGTTGTAACAACACTAATGTTACAAGATAACACAACCGGTTCAACTTCATAAGAGCTTTATAAACCTAAAAAAGATAAGTGATAAAAGACCTAACTTCACTCACCCCAACATTAATAGGAGTAGGAGTGTCATTGATACCCATTTGATTAAAACCAGAGTAGAGCTGATCTGGCAAATTCTGTTTGTTGAAAAACTCGTTCTGTCCGCCTGGTGGCCCAACCATAGCCATGTGTGAGCTTAGATGCTGTTGATGATGATGAGATTGCTGCTGTTGCTGCTGCTGCTGTTGTTGCTGTTGCTGCTGTTGCTGCTTCATGTAGAGAGCTTGTTGAGCTGTTATCTGGTTCTGTAAGCAAAGCAAATTGGAAATGTTAAAAGCATTTGCATTATTAGATACATTTTTTCTTATCAAAGTAATATATATATTACAACATTTGCCAGGTCAAGTCCTTACCTGCAGATTCTGAATCTGTTGCTTCGTCTTGGTTATATTGATGTTTAACTGCAAGAGAGTAGTGGAAGAATTTTTGTTCAAATGAGCCTGAGCTTGACATATGGCCTGCTGCTGAGAGAACTTCTGCAAAATCTGCAAAATATAGTCAAACGTCATATCCCACACCAGCAAATAAATATGGGAGAAGGCTCTCATTATATCCTTCCCATTCTCAACCATTTAATCACCTGTTCTTGGAGAACAGAAAAAATAAGGAACAGAACAGTCAGCTTTTTGCTTCCATATCCCTGCAAGCTGGCTTCTCTGACATAAGGAGGGAATTAAGGTGGCATTCTCTTTCAAATCAACAGTGTATTATTATTATAATTATAATAATAATAAAAATAATAATAATAATAATAATAATAATAATTATGGCAATTTGGAAACTTTGTGATGGGGAGATATTTATTCATACAGATAATTAGTACTTTAAAAGCACAAAAAACTATAAAGCATCTTACAGTGTTGATTTAGACAGTAATCTCTGAAAACGAAAGAATTCTTTTATTGCACCAATATATTTCTACCCACACGCCCACTGGGTTTTTCAGAAAATTTCATAAAACTACACTGGTTAAAAGGGTTACAATATCTACTCCATTACCAACTGCAGAGTAATGTACATGTTTACACATACATGGGCTGCATTCCCCTTTGTACTTGAGGGTGGCAGAGCAAAAGCATAAAAAATGAAAAATTCAGGAAAGGAGCTGCCACTCCCACAGCTCTCCTATTATCCCTTTTAGTATATTTTTTCCATTACTGACATCAGTGAGGCTGCGAAAGAATATATCCACACCTACATCCTGCATGCTCAAGTGGAAAAAAAAAATTGTGGGCTGAAAGTACTTTCCTTAACACATTCTTTTCTTGTCACAAAACAACTAGCAGAGGAGGTGGCCAAAGGCAAGGTATGTTGACCCTACTACAATAATTCACTAGTTACAATTATGATCACCTTGTTGCTTTAAAGGAAAAAGGCTTCTTGTTTTTTGAGAAAATAAAAGCCACAATTACTGTACCTGGATATGAGAGAGCATCGTGTTCAGCAGCATGAGTGTGGTGGGTGCAAGGGGCTGATTCAAAATCTGAGGGTTGAGATAACCCGCTTGTACTGCCATCTGGATATTCTGCATAAGAGCACGCACATGTGGAGCAGTTCCTGTGCCCTGCTGCTACCAAAGAAAAATATGATGTCACTTTTCATACAAAACACATAAGTAATATAAACTGTTATCATCAATTGCAGATTGTACTTAAATAATAATCAAGACAAAGTCTGCAACCCATCAATGTTCAATTGCAAACCTTAAGTTTCTACAGTTTAGCGAGATCCCATAACTTATAATTCTAGACTTAGACTTGTTTAATGACTCTATGGCAAGGTACATTCCACTGAGAATAACATAACCAAACACATCCTATATCTTACCAATTATTCAGAATTCTAAAGGTAATGAGCAATTTCATTAAAAGCTGGATTGTGAAATACTAATTACTTTGTAAACTTTATAGATAAATAAATCTACTTTCTCTTAGTGTAATTTGTGATTTGTAGTACTTCATAGTCACTGTGTGTTAGTAAAAGGCTATCTCACTTAAGAAAAGAAATAGATGATAATCTTAATTTGATATGAAAAGGTTGAGATCTATTACAGGAAAAAGCAACAGAGCAACAGATGCATTTAGCAGACAAACAATACTACCAGACAAACACAATCACATGATCAATGTAGAAATATTTATTAAGCACAATTGAGAAAGGAGTGGGACCAAGTTCAAACCAATAAATTGACGTTAAAATGATAAAGTTTTTCAAAAACTATAAAACAAGAAGTTGAATATTGGTGAGTGGATCAGAATCGATATGACAAGGTTAAGACGAGAGAAAAAAATAGACTATTCAGAATAAGTCATGAACATCATAAACTATTACCTGAGATGTGAAAGGTAAAGAGTGAGGAGCGAGGGGAGGGAACCGTGGCTGGAAGCTGGGATTACTGATATCGAGTGATGAGTGATCTTCCAGTGGCGGAGCAGTTCTCCAGGAATCTCCTCCACTTCCTCCACCTACTCCACCCATTCCTGCAGGACCTCTGCTTCCCAACTCCATGAGGGTGTCGTCCAAGCCCATATTATTGTTGCGCAATGCGGCTTCAATGTCTTCCTTCTGTTGGCATTTAGTAGACTTGGTAAGATGTCAAACAGAATGACAATGCTAGGAAAAATGCGAGTGTTAAAAAGTTGTAGAATTTATTTTCCCAAACAGTAGAAATGTCACACAAAACTGGGAAATACAGTAAGAGCATAATATATTTCTAATTAAACAACACAATAAAATCTCAATAGTAAAATAATTCCAAGCTGTGCAAGGCTACATATTCCAATATGTCCAGGGCTCGAACTTCTAGTAAGAACGGGGTCAGATCAAACATGCCATCCATAATTCTGCTTTAGCCATCAACTTATAGTTCAGGCCTAAAGCAAATCCTTTGTATGCTTGAACTAAACAGAACTACCCACAGAAGAAGGGCAGTCGTATATTGTTTCAAGCAACTTTAGTTTCAATACTCTATAGCCATTTACTGTCTTCCAAATACACCTGGTACAAGTTCGTTTTTGAGGAGATATAAAATTAAATCCTCTTAATTTAATACACATTACAGGAGTTGTATAGCACCAACACCAATAGTGTAAGATATTAGTAACATACATAATTAAAGAAATATATATATATATATATATATATATATATATATATATATATATATATATATATATATATATATATATTATATATATATATATATATATATATATATATATATATATATATATATATATATATATATATAATAACATGCTTATACATAATTGAAAGTATTCCCAAACCAATGTTATATAAAACAAGGATTTGAGAAAGTACATCAGGTATGTTTATACATCTTTAAACATATATTTACAAGTACTCATATATGTATAAAATAATGCATAACAGACTCTGCAGCATAGATCTTCCTAAAACACAAAAAAAATGGCTTTAACATTTGTACACGAGACCATAGCAAGTAGTGCTATTTATATTGCAAAATAACCAATGAGTCAGCACTAAAGACTGACAAATAAAAGCTTTCAATTTGATCAAGAACATGAGAGAGAGGGAGAAAATTTCTAGAACATACAATCATCCGTAACAAATGCACTCAATTACGCAAGCAAGGAATATGGGTTACGCACAAACCCTCGTACACTTACACAAGGTTATTCAATGTCAAACATACAGAGTAAAGCCTACATAACATATGAAAACGATGTAAACACAGGCACCCATAATCAATATATAAAAGGGGCCAGCTGCAAACTGGTATCCAGACAAGCACATATAAAAAAATAAAAAAGAATAAACATATGTGAATCATCTCACTTTGGGATAAACGAGATTAAAAAGAAATGAAGCACACACACACACACAGAAAACACAACATAGGACTAGGTAATTAATACATAAAGTCCTTTCACTGTGATAAATATATCAAGGAAGGGCAGTTACAAACACCTATCAGTGATGACTGTCTGTAAAGAAAACAGTACAGTATTGTAGTTATCAGTAGCCCCAGATCTGTACTTAAGGTAAGGTTTTGGAATCAAGTGTCCCATTATTACCATTCTTACTAAATGTGAAAAAACATCCGCTCTTCACAACTATTCTCTCACAAAGGGCACAGTAAATTTATTCCTTCGACTTTCTACTCTTAGTTTTGGAGTAATGTATTAAATCTATGAGGCTCCAGTGCCAGTAATCTACTGTTTAACAACTCAAACCTCAATAATCTACAGCTTAACATCAAAAACTTCAATGAATATGGCTGTTGTGCATATTCTTTGAATCTCTTCAAACATTACTAAATAATGGTCTTTCAAGACAAGCAATTTGGCCTAAATGAGCTAGCTCTTTCAAGATTGAAAAATGAATGTTCAACGAATACTCTCTCTCTCTCTCTCTCTCTCCTCTCTCTCTCTCTCTCTCTCTCTCTCTCTCTCTCTCTCTCTCTCTCTCTCTCTCTCTCTCTCATTTTTGTATTTTTTTTTTAATTAATCTTTTATAATCCCTACCTTATAGCCCATCTCCAACAGAGACCGATACTGCTTGCTGTTGTAGTTAAGATCTTTGGATAAACCTTTGGGGGGGAGGGCAACCTGGTGAGGAACGTAAATAATACAATCAAATTTCCCATCTTGAGGAAAAACAAGGAGCATTGGAAGGGCAGATACAGGAGAGTAACGAACGAGAAATGGAAAAAAAATCTGTAGGTAATAGGATAGAAAAAAATTAACGGTGGAGAAAAGAAAAGGAGCAAATACTGGAATGAAGAACAAAATATGAAAACGAAAAGGGGTAAAAGAAAATGTTAGGATATGGGAGAAAAAAAGAGGGGAACAGCGAGGAAAGCAAATGAGCAAATACAAGTGATGAATGAGAAATAAAATAAAAAAACGGCTAAATGGGTAGGAAAAAGGTTAGGAAATGTGAAGGCAACAGGAATCGAGCTGAGAGGAATAAGAAAAACTACAAAGTAATACAAAAAAACAACAGAAGAAAACCTTGTAAAAATATTAAGATAATAGAGGGGAAATTACGGAATCGTTGGCTGAATAAGGAAACACCATGAAAGTTTAAATGAAGAGAAAAAAAAGGTTAATGAAAAGAATGAGGGCCTCTGGGATGGAATATTCACAAAAAGAGGGATGAAATAAGATGAATATATACACAAAAACTTGACTGTAAAATAAAATGGAAGGCGATGATAAGATACAAAGCTAGTAAGGAATGAACAACGATAGAGCACACTAAAAAAAGATGGAAAAATAGGACTGGAATGGAGAGAATATAGACAAGGCTTTGCAAAAAATAAAATGAGGTAGGAAAATTCATATGCTGGAAGAATAAAATAATAATAAAAAATAAGGATGTAAAAAAAGAGAGAGAGAGAGAGAGAGAGAGAGAGAGAGAGAGAGAGAGAGAGAGAGAGAGAGAGAGAGAGAGAGAGAGAGAGAGAGAGAGAGAGAGGAGAGAGAGAGAGAGAGAGAGAGAGAGAGAGAGAGAGAGAGAGAGAGAGAGAGAGAGAGAGAGAGAGAGAGAGAGAGAGAGAGCCCCCTAAAGTTGAGACCTCTGCAAGCGAACCTACGTATCCAGAGTGGATTTTTTCCAGCCAGGGAAAAAGCACAACACAGCTGTAGAGCAGCAGAAGCAAGTTGGAAGAGCAAATATAGAACACAAGGGAAAAAAATCATGTTATTTTTCCTGCTAGTAGAATAGTTTAGCGTAATATCTGTCAAAGTTGTTAGTTCAAGGAGAAAAAACAAATAAATCTTTAAAGAGTAAATTAGGTAATGGATTCAAAATAGATGACCATCATCATTAGTGACTTGTTACAATATATCAAATAGAGTATCATAAACACCAACACATCTTTCTACTGCTGCACTAGGTTCACAACACTTAAGTGGGCAGAGACCTTTCTGATATAGAATATCTTATTTCTATACATGAAAACCCTTAAATAAATATGTCATGCATCATTTACAGTGGTTAATGCCACTCTTATATTGTACAGAGATGACGTGGTATTTACCAAAGACTTACGACCATTCTGGCAATCAAATGATGCTGATAAAACGTTAACATCTTTCAGTAATTGGGAACTTGATACCTTAAGACGTCATAATATTACTCATAAAGGAGAGCCAAATACAGTATGAATACAGATGGTACAAGTTAATTACAGAATAGGAAATTATTAAAAAGTAAAATATTGAAAAATTAAATCAATTAAAAAAAAGGGAGTAGAAGACAAGGAGGCCAACACAAAGCAGGCAAACATTTTATGTACCTCATAGTATAAAAGCAAAGATAAGTCTCTGTATAAAAGATAAAATACAGATTACCATTACTCAAGATATCTGGGATATGAATAGCTCAATAAAAGGCCAAAATACTTGGACAGAAAATACTTATTTATGAATGTTAGTAAACAAATTCTGCATGAACAAAAATGTATATACAGTACAGTAATTGTAAATATGAAAATATGCTATATACATTTTTTTCAATCCAAATTCAAAATTAATATTTCCTCATTTTTCCAGCGGAGTTGGCATGGACTAAGAAACAACAGATGTCATTACTACCACCATCTATATCTTACACATAAAAACAGAGTTAGCAAAAATTTTCACTATCTGCCAAAGTAAAGCAGTTTAAGATCTTTTGCTATCTTCACCCTACTAAACTTCGAAATCTCCTGAACCTTGAAAATTAAAAATTTGAATATTCAAGAAATGCAAAGTAGAATATCTGTCACAATCTTACAAAATAATGTAAAACAAGAAAAAATTTAAGAAGACAGGATATAAGGAGCAGTGTTAGTATTAAATTTTCATATTTTGTCTATGATATTTTTTCCGTGGAGATATTTAACAATGCCCTTATACCACAATTTCTTATCTATAGTAAATATACTACAAGTCCTTCAGAAAAGTTATCACTTACGTATGATGAGGGTAAAATGTTAAGCAGGAACTATTACAGTTACTGCATAAATGCCACATTAAATCCAACATCTGGGACAACTCTAAAAAGACTGTCCACAACGTTAGCTGTCAAAGACTTTGCAGTTGCATTTGTTGGCCGCACTGACATCAATGCCATCATCAATTACTTAATTTGAAAATAAAAAATTTTCAACATCACCCCCAACTTACTGAATCTATAAGGGTACCATACAAGCAACGTTTTCATCATATCTTGCCCATTCTCATCTCTCCAAGGAGCTGTTCTGAGGCATGAATAAAATTTACTGGAGCATAAAACTGCCAACTAGGGACTGCGGTAGCGTAGTAATTAGAGCTCTTTGCGCCCATAAAGCATTAGGAAAAGTATCATGCCTTTATTCCCTAGCTCCAACCTGTTTGTGTCCACCCTGACTCAACTGGGGTTTAACAGTGACTCATAAAAAACAGACCCATCCCCCTTTTGGTCAGATATCATTATTCAACTTCTCTCCAACAACACACACATATTTTTTTTAAAGAAAAATTTATAAGGCTTGCTTAACTGTCCATTACAGCCTACACTCAAGAAAGTAATGTTCCACCTCTGGGTGTTCATATCTGAAGTGTGTGCTCACAAAATTAGAGCATAGGACTGACGGGAGATAAAAAGTGAAAAATTTGGAAATGGAATTTGACGTTTCTTCGGCTGTCAGTGCCAAACTGTTTTGGCCCGTTCATCAGTCCAAGTAAATATTTCTATGCAATTTTACAATACCAAAGCAAGAGAATGTAGCAGATTCCTTCACATACATGACAATATTAGCTGTGTACAGTGAAGCATATACAGTAACTCCTTTGAAAAAAACAACACCAGCATAAAGAATTTTAAAGTTTTCCTCCACCCCCCCTTTTTTTTTTACAGTATATTGTGACTTGTTTAGACACTACAAAAGAACTCTGAACCTACATATTTTCTTTGCTTGAGTTACGTGAGTACAAAAAAAATAAGTAATCACTTTTTTTAAACTGTTTGGACTCTTGAAGACAGACTAGTGAAGAGAATATTTGAGAACATTTTTAAGCCTTCAACCTTGTTTGAAGACTTAGCTCATAAAAACAGACTAGTAAACAGTACTTAAGCAGTTCCATAGTGTCTCAAGTTGCTTATATTTTCTTGGACACTTCAAAAATCTAGCCAGTATCAAAGTCGTCTTGGTGCTTCCAATATTTCCCAGGTTGTACAGGTATACTGTATCTTGATATTTAAAAAAAACTGTACAATATAACTTATGCAGAGTACACGCAAGACTGGTAGTAAAGCGCAACGAGTGTACAGCATGTAAATGACTGAAGTGTGTTTACTTTTAACTCCAAATT